>ML819892.1:155088-207828 GCA_009831015.1 Picea engelmannii | reverse complement strand
TTTTGTTTCCAAACAAGAATTCACACACTCGCCAAAGTATCAAAAGAAAATATTTTTAATTTCCAAGACCAATGCATATATAGTTCTTCAATTTTTCTTTGTTTTATTTGTAGATGCAAACGATGACGTGATTCTAATGCTTCGTTCTTTCACTAATAATGAAATTTTTTATAACTTAGAATGGCATAGAACAAGAAACAAAATACTATGCAAACAAAGATACTCAGAAAAGAAATCAAAGAGAATGAAACTCACTCAAACAAACATCCAAGAAAGTCGAGAAAAACACACTCAATAATATTTGAAAAGTGAGCAACAAGAAATGATATCAAAACTAGGTTGTGGCAAGCAATCGAGTTTCAATCCATTCAATCAAGATAATATTGAAAATAAACTCAATGACCAACAAACCCTTGCAGACCCTTCCAATCAGGAAGATAACAGATGATCTTGTGAAACAAGGATTAAACCAATGAAAGGTAAAAGAAACCAATCTTGCAATCTAGGAAGAATTTTCAAGCTCAATCAAATATGAATAACAATTCTTTGCATCAAACAAGGAAAAAAATAGATAGAGGATTCCTTGGCTAAAAACTTATGGTCAACAAAACATAGCAGTACTTGGAAAACTTGGATTTTCTCATTGAACTGAGAAGGTGGCGCTCATGTCCTCAAGAAGATAGGGTGGAGTGGTCCTCCCTATAGAGATACAAAGGAGCACCATCCTAACAGTGGAACCCTGGTGCCCATTGCAGGGGAGGGTTAGTCCTGGTAATGGTGAAAACAATTGAAAAAAAGATTAAAAAAACTCATGGGAATTCAGTCAATGGCTCTGTGAAGCTTTCAGTGAAGCAGAGGAAAATGGGGATTGATTCAGAATCAAGCATCAAACAATACCTAGTGATGGGAAAATGATTTAGATGGTCCAAGGAAATACTAGTCAAATTCGATCCCTAGTGGAGTCGCCAATTTCTATTACAGAGTATTTCCCCTGTGGACATGTGAAATCTCCCTTGGATTATCAGACCTCTGTTACCAAGATAAAAAAGTACAAATGGTTTCTATATTCCTTTCAAATATAATTTATCTATTTAAACGAGGAGAAGCAAAGTGTGACATACCTTATTCTGGTGATTGTCCTTAATTCTCCAAAACTTGAGCTTTATTCCTAAGCTCCTCAATCCTACAAAGAACAACAAACATACCTTTCTTCCACTCTATATAATTAACTAAACAGATCTATCTATGAAGATTGAATGACAATAGACAAGTAAATGCAAAAGTACACATACTTGAAGGAAATAGGTCAAGTATATTAATTTGAGAACCAAAAGCATATACTTACAATCTAAGTTTGAAGATGCAACATCTCCTTTAGGCTCTCCTCATCCAACTCTTTGCATGAACAATATAATATCAAAATAATGATGCTATTATTGATTTCTTCCTCCTTCTTCCCCATGGAAATGATTTCAATCTATAGGCATGAGAAATACAAATACCATGAGAAAATCAGGGATATGGATGAGGATATAGACCCTTGAGGTTTGGATTAGATCCTAAGGTCAATCCCAAGCATTAGGGTTGAACATAACTAACCCAATTGGAGAGAGTTGGCCCATAGAATTTGGTGGAGAAGATCCCCCTTTTTCCTCAACAAGAATGGTGCTCTCCTATAGTGAGAGACATGGAGCCATCTTAGAAGTGGTGATCCCATAACATGGTAGAGGGGGCACCATGGAAATCCCCCACTATGGCCAGGGGGGCGCCACCCTTCATAAATTCTCAATAATAAGTTGAATTTTCCAAGGAAAAGATGTGTTTCAACTGCCAATGATACGGATTTTCTTTCTAACATGATTTGGAGATTGTGAAAAATATTTCTAAGGTGTCGATTGAGTTGTGACACTTAAAAAAAGTGCATGAACCATGTTACGACACTTGCAACATTTTCAACGGTTTAGGTGTGACACTTACGACACTTAGAATGTGATGTTTGCACCACATGCGATACTTGCGACACTTAAAACATGACATTTGCATCATGTGAGACACTTGTGACACTTTTATATGTAAGTGTGGTGTTTGATGTGTAACACAACTATAATGTGCCTCAAAAATTAGCTTCTCATTCTCACTTGAGGGAACAAAAAGATGGCCCCAAATGGCACAAAAGTGCATACTAGAGGACAAATTCTGGAACTCTTTTACCTACTCCCCATGTTTGATATGTAGTAGTAAATTCATGTTCATTCTCATACAATTGACAACATCCATAGGTATCATTCCCACAAGACTTAACAACTATGTTTAGTTCCATAACCAAATTCTACTTAAGAAAGTCTACAACTCAGTTTGTGCTACTATTCTTGTACTTAATTTTCAAGTGGAATTGTTGTAGGTATGTGGACCACTTCTAATGGTGGTCATTATGTAACTTTCCTTGCATTTGCATGAATTCCATGTGCTTGTGATCTATGTGGATGATTGTTTCCTTTAAAAAAATATAATGCTTCCACTATTAACATTCTTTTACAATGGCTTACATCTCCTTATCATAGGTGGGATACCTACTAATATCATCAAAGTGTGTCTCACTATGATAGGAAACTAGATTTCCATGTTGAGTGAGGAATGCATTAATAGCATAGTTGAAGAGCCCAATGTATAGAACCGTAAGAAAACCTAAAAAGGGCTCTATTGTAGTTGTTTTGAACATATATAAGGCTCTCATCCCATGTACATGGATTCTTGGATTTAAACATTTGTAGGATATGTACAATCATCATGTTGACCACCTCTATTTTTCCTTCTTTTTTAGGGTGGAAGGCAGTTAATTTGGTCATCCTAGTGTGCATCAAAGACCATATGTTGGACTAGAAGGTACTAAGAATCCTACTATACCTATCTAAAATAATGGTTAGTGGTATCCAAAAAATTATCCCAAACATCCTCGAAGAAGATATTAGTAGTGGCTTCTATTGTGATATTCTTCTTACAAGGTGCTAAAATGACCATCTTAGAGAATTGATTGACAACCATAAATAATTAACCATTACCATGCTTGGTGGAGGGTATACCTGACATATAATCCATGGATATTGACTCATAGGGCTTGTTTAGGGTAGTAGAGGAGTGTATAACCCCTACTTCTTAGTAGAAGGTTATCAATGGCATAATAAATTCATGATTTGATATACCTATTGACATCATGTTGAATATTTGTCCCATAGAAATGCTTTTGTAGTAATACTGCTATCTTATCCACACTGAAGTTCCCTATGACACGAATATAATATGCCTTGAAAATTATTTTCTCACGCTCGCTTGAAGGAACACATATATGGTTTAGATGGCACAAAAGTGTATAGTAGAGGTCAAAGTATGGAACTTGTTTACCTCTTCCTAGTGTCTGATATGTAATAGTAAAGTTGAGGTTGTTTTCATACAATTGAGGCCATCTATAGGTCTCATGCCCACGTGAGTTAAGGACTATGGTTAGTGACTTAAACAAAGTGTGGTTGAGATAGTATAAAAATTAGCTTGTGATACTCTTATTGTACTTAATTTTCAAGTGGAATTGTTGTAAGTATGTGTACCACTTCTAATGGTGGTCATTATGTAAGTTTCCATTCATTCACATGAATTTTAGGTGCTTGTGATCTATGTGTATGATTGTTTCCTTTCCCAAAATATCATGTTTTCACTATCAACATGCATGCACAATGAATTAGATCTCCTTATCACATGTGGGATACCTACGAACATCATCAAAGTGTGTCTCATTGTGATAGGAAAATAGATGCCCATGTTGAGTGAGGAATGCATTGAGAGTATAGTCAGAGGCATAAGTATCAATATTGAATGTTTCGTGTAGTTATGTAGGTTTAGGATTGGTGTCAACTAGAAGTGGTGTTTTAGATCCTCAAAGGATTTCTATTGTGACTTATCCTAGGAAACATTCACTTTGGTTACACCCTTGGTCACTTGTTTTAAGAGCCAATTGATATGAGAGAACCCCAACATGAACCTATGGTACAAGTTGGTGAGGCCTAAGAATTTGTGGATATTTGTTAGAGTTTTGGGCGCTGGCCAATCATGAATGAATTGAATCTTAGTTGGGTAAACATGCACCCCTTTTTCATCCACAATGTATCCCATATACCAAATTCATTGCATGTCGAATTAACATTTCTCTAGATGGGAACATAATTTGTGTTGTTATAGTGTGCTCAAGATTTGTTGAATTTGTTGCAAATGTTTCACCCAAGTTTTGTTAAATATGAGGATGTCATCCTAATATACAATCATAAAATATATTATGAATGGATGCAATATATCATCCATCATTCTCATGAACATTGTTGGAGAATTAATCAAGCCAAGAGGCATGACCAACCACTCAAAAAGGCCTTCTTTATACTTGAAGGTTGTCTTTCATACATCAATTTTCTCAATCAATTCCCAGTGTTTCCTAACTTCAAATCAATTTTACTGAAGAACTTGACACCCTTCATCTGATCAATAATATTTTTAGTATAAGGGATTAGGTATCGGTTCTTGATGGAGATTTTGTTCCAATCTCTATAATCAATATAGAGTCGCCATGTCATGTCCTTCTTCTGTACCAACACAATTAGGATCCCAAGAGATGAGCAACTCAGTCAAATGTGGCCCTTTTGGATGAGCTCTTGAGTCTAAATTGTTGTCTCCTCATTCTACGTAATAGAGAATCTATATATTGGTCCATTAGGTAAAGGAACACTTGGTATCAAATAACTTTAATGTTTAACTTGGTAGTTAAAAGGAACCCTTATAGGTGAAGAAAATATATCTCTATATTCCTCTATAATATTTTCCACCTACTTTTTCTCTATAGAGAGGTTCCATGCTAAGGCCATGGTGGTCATAGTGGACTTTTATTCACCTTCTGACCAAACCATGAAAAATACATTTTCCCTAGTCTAAGACATTACCTTTTGGTACTACATTGTTGAGATAAACAAAACTACATTAGTCAAAACTATCCTTAGTACCTTGTAGTGCTAACATCCTAAAGTAACAATGACACTATGGGGCCTACACTCATAAACAACATGATGTTTCCACATGTAGGGTTATAACAAAAGAACATCACAAAATTTAAGTGGGACAACATCACACAACACCTCAACTTTGAATGACTTAATGTTGTAAGATAGTTGCCATTGATGACTAATGCAAATGTCTCATTTTCTAGCTCAACCAACCAATGGTGTATGGTTGGGGTGTGGCATTGTCAACAACTTCGACCTCTTGATTACCTCAATAGAAATCAAATTATTCTAGCTATTGATGTCCATAATGAAATGTTGCAAAGTCCACTTCACCCACATTTGTGAATAAAACTGATCTAGATTGGATCATTATATAATTTTTCATCTATCTTGGTACTTTATGGGTGGAAAAATTAGAGGAGTTCGCTTGCATGGCCCATTTTAGTGGCAGGTCCCAATTTGGAAATTTGGGGCCTTGAAACTTTTATATCCATTTTGAGGCATCAAATGACACTTTTGGGGTAAAAACTTTACATGAATATCTCTTAACCCTTCGATGCTATTCTACACACTAAAACCTTTTGAACGGTGAAAAAATCACCTTAATCAAAGGTTGTATGTGGAAGTTATGCCTCCCACAAGTTGACCTACCTTGTTGACCACCATGGTACCAAGTGGATTCCACATCATCCCCCATTACTCACACATGTTAGGATAGCCACATGTAGAGTTTCTAGAATATTCTAGAAGGTCCAAAACCTAATACTAATTGATGATTGAGTCATGCAAAAACCCTAACCCTAGATAACTATCAGGCTATGTTAAATATTGGGTCACTAGGAGGAAAAATGGATCCCTTCTTTAGCATTGTACTTGTTCCACAATTGTGGAGAAAATATAGCAGTGGGATTTGAGAGCATAACGTAGGAGGAAAAATATTTTGTAACATCCATTCAGGCCACAATATCAAAGGTAACTCTATTGTAACTTGAGATGGTTTCCAACTATTTAGAAACCACGCCAAGACATATTTGAACCAACTTCAGGGCACAAGATGGCTCTTGGACCAGAGGGGGATCCATCATCATATTTAAAAATGTTGGCTTCACATAGTCACAAAGCAGGAGCTTACCTCATTAAGCTCATGTTTCCATATTTAAAAGGTCAAGAAAGGATAAACTAGGTAGACAGGGTTGAGGATAAAAATAGTAGTAGACTGGAATAAATAGATTGTAATCCTCTTAGATAAGAGGATTAATCCATTGGGAATAGAGTCTCATTGAATAAAGAATATATTTTTATAACAGAAGGTGGAAGAATATGAGAAAAAAAAGATCTCAAAGAATATAGAGGGGAAAATTAGTCTCTATAAACTTGAGATGAAGAAAATTGATTTGTTAGGAATTTAAATGAATCCAACAAAATAAAGGGTGTTTGGTTCGAGCATAACAATGAATTCAACATATAAACGCTCAAAAAATAACTTGCAATCAATCTCCAATGAATAGTAGTGGTGGTTGTGCCAAATTAATGTTTTTAACATACACAAATCTGACTGTAAATTGCAGACTAAATAAGAAGAACATAGATGGGAATTTAAAGAAGCTTAAAACAAAAAAAATGAAAGAAAAGACAAGGCTCTACTGAGAATGAGCCATGAATCCTTGAACTAATCCATAATGGTGGAGAAAAATATAATTTCCCTATGGTATTATTATAAAATACACAATCTCATTGCCAAAATATCCTAACCTGCTCCCCCTGCTGAAGTCTTTAGTTGTTACTTATATCCTTCTTGATGGCTAGCCTGATGCCTTAAGATCTGGAAATAGTTACTCAACTGTTGCCTCAAAATCTAGGAATATTCATTAATGCTGATACTATGCCTGGAAATTTGGGAATTTATTTTCTAAATTAAAATCAAGTTTGAAGAGGATCCTAGAGCTCTCGACACTTCGGCTCCATGTGTTGTCCCTTTTTCTCTAAAATTGGCTTGTAACCACAATTTTTTTTCTTTGGCTGCCACCTGTCCAAATACAAAATCCCAACAATGTTAGAAACATAATATTTGGCTCTTTGACCCACTTCTATCTATAATGTTTGAACATAGGTTTGTAACAAATGTTTTAAACTAACATCTGCCCACAATTGACCCTTTTACCGTTACAACTAAGATTTTCCACATTTGTAACAATCATCAATCAAAACTGCATGCCCAACCAAATTTATATATTCACATAGATCTAAAGCTTTACCCAAAATTTTCAACAATGATAATTGTTTTTTGTTAAGCCATCCAGTTCTAAACAAACTGACACTATGATTTCACATCCTACACAACTTGCATTTTTCACAATTACTAACTTCCACTCCAAAACTTGAAGAAACACCTCCTCCTTCCTTTGTATTTCAAATGAATGTTGCGGAGACAATAGATTCTTAATCCTTTTCCTCAAACATTAATTCTCCTTTACCATGTTTTGAGAATACACAAGATAATAGAAGGTTTCCAAGAGCTGCACAAGTAGTTGGAATAATTTTTCCCCTACGTGGGAAAACATACTGGTCGTGAAGATGGGCCCAATACAATCTCCACTTTCTCGAGATTTTTGAGTAGCAACATTTTTATGAAGATAGAATATAAAATGATAAAGGCAATGTTGAGGACTCTTATTACCCTTTCTTATTTCACAAACACTTGATTTGCAATTTCAATCATTCTAATTATAAAAATCTCAACATTGTCATTGAGGGTGGCTGAGAGTAAAAGTATCCACAAGATTTTCCTCGCATACATTCATCTAATTCAATCACCTTTGGAGTGAAACAATGCTACCATCCAATCTATATTCGGTGAGTAATCTTGCAGGTGATGGAGAGATAGTTGGCCTCGTTCAAATTGTTGGGAAAGAAACCAATTTGACTTGTGAGATTTGCAAGTATCATCATTATGGCCATAGTCATAAATCCAAATAAAGATCTTCAAACCCCAACCTTATTTCTCACTTTGAAAAATTGTGATTACATCTCCGTAGTCTTCAATATGAATCCAAATCAATTCTCTTCTCTGGCCTTAAATGGATGGAGCCGAATATCAACTTATTTGAGAGAGAATCCATTCACTGTGTGAAAAATACCCCGAAAGTCTGTAATCTATTCTAATAGATCCATCCTCTGAGAAGTTGTGCCTTGCGAGAGTATAGCGTGTCCAACCCTATATTAATTGCATGCTACCTCCAAACTGACTTAGAGTCTCATTTCGTATTGGGAATTTTTTTCCCATTCTGGTCACACACAAAATCTAGGTGTATACCCTCTATAAAATCAACAATATCTCTCAAACTGTTCATTATTTTGAGAATCTACTCGTGTTTCACCAAATTGAGGTTGTTCTACAACAAACCCATAATTTAGAATTGGCTAATTGGCCTTCATTTGTCCAGAAATTCTGCTTGAAATTTAGTGTCCAAAAAACCACTACATTTTTGCTAGTGGTATTTTTGTGGTTACACTAACTTTGGAGGAAGGGGGTTGTAACTGTCGTGTTGTTGCCACGTTGACAAAGCTCATATCACTGTTAAGTTTTGTGCCCCCCATTCTTTGTTAAATTTCAAGCACACTGAGGGGGGCACAATTTAATATTGGTCATTGATCTCTTATTTACTTGGATGATTGGATCTAGAGACTACAACTTTGGTGGTTTAACATTTGACTTTAAGAGCTTATGATCTTATTCTTGGACACATGGATTATACTTGGAACCTGGAATTAATTTAGACTAAGTATCAAGGGTATGACCATAATATATATGCTTTGTATGATGAGATATTTCGATACTTTGTACATGACTTGGGCCTTCAGCTTGACTCTATAAGAAAATTGATGATTGTTTATAAAAATAGTGCAAATGTTCATGGATCGAGCCAATTTTTTTTTATAATAAAAATCAATCTCTTACATTTGAAATATTGAGTCAAAGGATTATTTTGATTGAGTAGGTAACTTAGAAGTTGCTCATCTTAGTAAAATTAAGAATATAAGAAAACCACTCTTACTTTGAAAATGCCTATCTTCACAAAAAGACTCAAGTTTGGTAAGATTTTGTCATAAGAGCCATGGGTGTTATGAGAAATTTCACCCTGCGGACAGGTTGAAATCCCCTTTGGACCAGAACCCCTTCTTTGGTCCAAATATAGAAGCAAACAAATGGATATTAACGTCCCTGTAAACCTACCTTGACAAACATAAATGAAAAGGAAGAGATTGCAACATACCTTTTTAATATGATTGTCCTTGCTGTTCCAAACTATGATCTTGATATCCAAGCTTTTGGGAGAAATATAGGAACTACAATGGACAACAAGGAATCTCCTTCTTCTAATCTATGTGGTTAGACAAAATAGATCTATCTACGATGACTGAAACAACAATAGATAAGCATATGTTTGAACACATGAACTTGAAGGGAATAGGCCAAGTTTGTATTAATGGAAAGACAATAAAGAAAGAACTTACAAATCACCTTTTATGTTGTAGCAACTTCTCCAATCTCTCCAGACTATCCCTTGCATGAATGTCTCAAGATCAGAATGATGATGCTTCAATGGATTCCTCCCCCTTTCACCTTGGAATGGCTTCATTTTATAGACGTTAGAGGCTAAACCATCATGATATATTTTGGGAAATGGTTGAGGATTTTACTCCATAAGTTGGGATTTGGATTCTTGAGGTTTCCTAGGATGGAGTCAAGTAGGGTGAATCGAATCCTTGACCCAAAAACACTTGAATATCCTTGGATTTGGATCTTAGAAAAAGGTGGGGTAGTTACAACCTCCTTTGACCACATCAACTCTCCCTCATAAATGAACAAAGAGCATTGTAATCTCTCCCTAAGCATGGGAAGGGGAGCATTGGTAAGGGTTCAACGCTCCCTATACATGGACAGGGGAGCATTGACCTTCAAAACCCTCAAAAAATGGTCAAAATTCCAAGTAAAAGACATGTTTTTAGCTTTCAAATCATAGGTTTCTTCCTCCAAAACAACTTAGGGATTATGAAAAGTGTTCTTTCATCATGTAAAGAGGTTGTGACACTTAGTAAAGTGCATGCAACACTTAGTAAGGTGCATACAAAAATTGACGAAGTGCATGCGACAGTTAGTAAGGTGCATAAGACACTTTACAACACTTGCAACACTTAAGGTGTAAATAAGTGCGACACTTAAGTGTGACATTTTGGTGTGTAACAGATACCCCCTAAAGTTTGAGGTGAGAAGAGAAACTGATGGAAAAAACACTTTACAAAAATATAGATGCAAGGGTGATGGAGTAGGAGAACCTGGAATAAGCTGCAAACAACCATCAAACAATATATATGTATCATTCTCGAGACATGCATACCTATGCTCAGAGTAAAATGACTCAAAGCATGGCCATCGACCAATACAATGCAGATCCATGAAAATACTGACTAAAGATATGGCCACCAGAGATACAATGTGGATCCATAACTCCATGACACGATCTGATCAAATCCACGAAAGAATACACAATGTACCTACGATATGAAAAAAAAATAGCCGCAGATCAATACAAAGTGGATCTATGTGACAACATATACATCAGTGGGATTGCCAATATGGTGGTTATACTGAAATCTCTTAGATATTGAAATGATCTTCATTGTATCCTAGGTAAAGTGCATAAACAATTGAGTTCCCAAACCAGGGTCTTCATCTCAATCCCAAAATAGTACAAATCTAGCCATGTTAGTAGATGACTTGATGTCGAACATGGTAGAAACCACTTGATTATTGGTCATTAATGTGTACCGTTAAAAAGTGTGATGGAAATCACCAATGATGAAAATGAATCCCAAGGTACCCTAGTACATTCCAACGAATGTGAACAAATGAGATGAAGTTGAACATCCGTGGAATCATTCGATCAGAGGCCAATGATGTAAACCTACTATTGAAGGAGAGGAATCCCATCATTGAGGCATGCAGGCTCCAAGGTGCTAAGTGGTTTCTAAGTCTAATTCCTGGATAATGCGTTGAAGTCAATAGGAACATACTCGTCGAAGAAGGGTCGCGATGCATCCCCCATCATCAACATGAAACTGGCACAAGAAATTGATAAAATATGATAGATCAAATGAGGGCTAACTGACATGGGTATGGAAATGGATAATACTGCAGAATGGTTGGTTTGAGGTGAACCCTCCCTTGAACATTGTGAGTCACGTCAAATGACTTCGCAAAGTTTACTTGACTGAGATATATGCCAAAACATAGTGTGACGATCATCGAAGCACTCTTCGAGTGATATAAAGGAGTATTATGACTCATGGGATTTGTATGACTCAAAGACAAGCAGATTACGCAACTGTAAGATGAGACGCAAACATGCGACATGTTCAAGGGTGAAAAAAAACATCTTCCATAATGTTTTCCAAAACTTAACCCACTTGCTTCAATTTTCCCTCACCATGATTGACGAGTACCTCTTTGTTTTTAAATGAGCTTGAGGAGGATAACATATGCTCGGTATATCTCATATTTGATGAGTCCCTCATCATATGTTTAACAAACCTGAAGAAGGCGGGCTTTGACCCCATATGGGTCCTTCACTGCATGTTTTACAAGTCCAAAGAAGGAAAACTCGATGGTCTTTTCATGTTTAGAGAGTCTGAAAATATTTTAAAGATGACTCCATGGATGTTCTTTTTCCTAAATTTAGTCCTTCACACCCGAAAAAGTGTAAAACAATACAAGGGAGAACTCTTCTAGTCATGATTGACTAGAGTATACCTTTTTCATAGTTAGTCTTACGAGGCCAAAAAAGGAGTAAACTACCACTCAAAAGATAACTATATGTGGTTTAACGAGGTCGAGGAACGACAAAGTATGCTCACAATTTGCTTCATTTTTTAACGATCTTGAAACAAAAAATGAAACTGTGCTCAAAATTATCTGTTTCATTTTTTAATCAGATTGACACTGAAACGAGAAATTTTCTTGAATTCGGTTTCATTTTTTAATGAGCTTGAAAATGAGAATAAACTATGCTCGGTGTAATACCCATGATTGAGCCTCTTCCAAACATGATGTTCAGAGGTTGGTACATTTATCGATACCTATTGGAGGGTTTTTTCCCAACATAGTGTTCTGAGGTTGGTACTTCTCCTCCCACATCGTCATAAGAAGTTGGCGGTTTAACTTCAATATGATGCTTATAGGTTGGAGACATGGCCCCCAAGATTCTATTCATCCGCTAACTCTTCTTCTGCATTCGCGAAGACTCCTGGATACTAATAGGGATAGGTTCACCAGAGAGGGAGGAAGAAAGAGGATCAATTGAGACAGGTGAAGGAAGGGAAGGTTTAGGTACCAGATATTTTGGAAGACAAGACTTTACTAGACTAAGTGACATGATGTCACCTAGTGTTTTAGCGGCATATGGGCTAGGCACTACCCAAGGACCGAATGATTCAAAGGATCATTGCACTATAGTCATAATCATGTTTAACGTGGCAACCTCATGTGGGGGATTAGGGGGAGGTAGGGGAAAATATCCCATGAGTGAGGAATTCTTGAGGATACCTACCTCGACACTTTCATACTTAAGATCAAACTACCCTAGGAAAGGGATATTATTCACTAAAGAATTATGGAGATGTGGAGTGCAATAATCAAGTTGGTCAACAGTCACAATTTTCCCTTGATGGGGAAATTGTAAAATGAGAAAGACTGAAGAAGAGATGGTAGTCATCGCATATAACCAACTGCAACCAAGCAATAAATTATAATCCAGGGGTGCGTCAACCACTTCAATGTCAAATGAAATGGTTTTTCCCTTTAACTCCATATAAAAAAAATTTAAGGGTTCGCAAGGTTGGAAACCACATCCATCAAATGCCTTAAGGGTGGTAGGATATTGGTTAAGTTTAGGAGAACCAATGGTTTTCCAATAGGACAAAGACATGACACATGTGGAAGCTTCTTCATCCAAAATGGTGCGATGGATTTTCTTCCCACCAACCATAGCTTGAATTTGGAAGGCCAGGTGATGGGAGAGCCTCGGTTTAAAATAGTCCAAATTAAACATAATCATATTTGATGCCTCTGGATCCACAACTCTAATGGCTGATAATAGGGTTCTGCGTTGACTTGGAAATTTTTGTAGAACTTCTATCATCGACATAACACAAGGTTCTTGCGCCAAATATGCAACAATGTTGTAGTGTTGAGCATCGCAAGAACTTGGATTGAAAAAATGCTTTTGAATTGTTCCATTGGGCGGGTGCAACACCGAATCGACAACAAGCCTCTCAATCTGAAGAGGAGCAAATGATGGAGGAGGAGTGGAAGTGGAGGGCTTATTAGTATCACCTCCCTTGGCATGATAATCTAGAGGAGTGACATAAGTCTTAGCTCTGGTTTTTAAACTAACTGTCCCATTACACATAAGGACATGAGTGATTGAGGAAGCATCTTCATGGTGAGGATGACCTGCGTTTCCCCCTTGCGGAGGGACATGATTTTGTGCAATCATTTTTTGTTGTTGAATCAGAAAAGGATTATTTAATACTACAGGTTGGGAGGTACCCTTTAGAAATTTAGTGACTTCGTATCGACGAGGGTAGTATTTAATGTAGTGGTCCTTTTCACAAATCATGCAGGGAAACTAGGCTTCCTTTTCGTTTGGGTATCAACAATTTTTGTACTCTCCTATGTGTTAGAATAATTATTGGATCTACCCTTGTTTTTCTTCTTACCTCCAGGTTGTTGAGATGAAGTGGATTGGACCACATTCACCTTGGAGGTTTGTGCAGGAGAGGGAGCAATTTTTGTAATGAAACCCGCCACACGATCGACATGGGTTTCCGGAGAAGGTCTTGAAAAATCGTTCTATGGGAAAGGAGCATGAGGGATGATATCATAAAGTGTGTCGGATTGGGAATATACCAACTCCAAATATTGAGCACGACTGATGGCTTGCTCCTCAGTGATATCACCTCCCATGGAGACATCTCTAGTGATGGGTGGAAAAGTGACTTGGTAAACCAATCTGCGAGGAGTTGGTCTAGAATATTAGCTTTAATTAACCATCATCACCTCCTCCACTCATGAATATGATCATAAATATGAGTGGAAGTGGATTTCCTAAGCAAATTCAAAAGATTTGTACCAGTTTCATATCGATTCTATAGTTGGGAATTTTTTAAAAAGGCCATATATAAAGTATTAAAGTCACCAAATGAGTGTCACAACAGATCAATATACCATTTGGTTGTCAAGCATATGAGACTTCTCTTGAAAAGTCTTAAACTAATGGATTCATACATCAAAGAGTTTGAAGAAAACCAAATATGGAAAGTCATTATGTGGTTATTAGGGTCTTCTCTAGGTCTCCCATCAAATTTTAGGATATAGGATGGTAGTTTGGCAGGGTTTGGAGGCCAAAATGGGGTAGGAAGTATGGGATCATTGGTCAAATGTGACAGATCATGAAGATCTAATGTAGCCAATAATGGAATTTGTTGGTTAGCCTGTGGATACTGGTAGTAAACATGTGATATAGGAAGACCAACAAGACCATATATAGGTTGCGATGGGATGAAAAATCTAAATGGTCCTCCCTTGTACTGTGGCTAACCCCCATGTATCTTGGTTGACCGAAGGGTCCCCCCATGTACTACAGTTGACCTGACGGTCACCCCATGTATAGAGGTTGGCCCAATGGACCTCCCAAATACTGTGTTTGAGGGGGTTGTTGTGTTGGAATCATGGGGTTCATATATTGATTGGGAAAATTTCCTTGTAGAGGAATTCCCACTAGATTAGGTTGACCTCATAAAGGATTTTCAACTCCTGGATACAATTGTCGAGGATACATGCTTGTAGTAGTAGGGTGGAAGAACTTGTAGGAGCAGCTTACCCCCAGATTTTTTTTATGGCCCCCACATAGGAATTTTCCTCATAGTTGAGGGTTTCCCCCAAGTAAAAGGTCCCCCCCCAGATAAATATTTACCTACAATGAAGGGTATAGGAGAAATCCCCATCTGTAAAGTTGGAGATGTGTTTTGAGTAGCTTGTGTAAATGTGGTTGTTTGAACGACTTGAACGCTGGCCATTAGAATGATGGGATGACCAAGTAAAGAACTTGGTGTGTGTATATGTGGGATTAGTGAAGCAGGAATATTACCCATCCCATGTATGAAGGGAGATGTACTTGCAATTGGTTGTGTTGGAGTAAATTGAGTCACAAGTGTTCCTAGTAAGGAAGAAACACCAAAAGTAATGATCCATTCTCTTGCAGGGTCAACTAGAAGAGTTATGGATAGAGGAGGTGAAAATCCCAATCCCTCTGGAAAACAAAATTTCAGTGGGTTCATGCCAAAATATTGGCTAGTGGATGAAATGGCCTGTAAATAGTAAGAAGAAAAAGTATTAAGAAATCTCATGAATGGTTGTTCAATGTGTAATGGACCAATTGGATCAGTTAAAGGGGGATTTGTGTAACATAGAAGGCCTTCCATGAACGTTTTGACTGGTTCTTCTACATTTTTCCACTTCCAGAAGCTACACTCTCGGTTTCAGAAGTTTGTTCTCTGACCATTCCTTCATAAGAAGGGTCGTGTTGAGGTTCCTGAAATTCAGGATCCAAACCTTGCATTCCGCGAGATATTCGAAGCCGCTTGATTGACCATGGTGAAAGTAAAACAACAATCCTTAAGGCCAACTACGAACTTCGAAATCAAACACCCCTAAAAAATTTCTACAGGTAATCAACCAATAAATAGTAGAAGTATCTTCTAAATATGGGATATCAAGCCGTAAGCGAAGATATGAGAAGAAGTTACCCCAAACTCCATGTAACATTCCTTCTTGGTGCAAGCAACCCTCACTTCATGGGGTCACCCTCCAAGGGTACTAAAAGTGTAATACGACATCTACCCTAGGTAGCGTGGGAATCCCCCAACAATCACCTCTGTAGATACCTAGGTGTTGGTCCTGTTATCACCATCAATTTTTTTGTGTGAAATCGAGATTTCAAGACTTAGCGAGGTGCTAAATTGGTTGGGATTTTGATAAATCAAGGCAAGGACTAAATCTAGAAGGAAGAGGATAAATCTGGCGGGGCATTAAGGTGATGGGACCCAATGTGTCGTAGATCGTGAGCTCCCCAGATCAATGGTCGAGGATCATTTCGGGGGAAGGAGTTGCGTGGAGGATAATTTTCAAAAGCGGCCTGAAAACTAAACCATGGTTTTCAGTCGGGACCATGTGGCACCACTAGGTTCATTTCAGGGCGAGAAGCGGGTTTCCCCAAACCACTTTCTCGCACCCCCGAAATTGGAAAAGCATATAAAGGGAATTTGTTGTTTATTTTATTATTTTTCAAAATACTGGAACATTTGAAAGTTGGTGCGACCACCCCCATTCACTTGAAACTCAACAGTACGCCAAGTTCACGCCATTTCTGCTCATTTCCAGGTATTTTTCATCGCCGCCATGGACCCTATCAGAACTTCAATGACAGAGCAAGACCATGTGTCGAATGAAGAAGCCCTAATTGATTGAGATTCAAACGTTTTCGACACCGAAATCACCATTTCGCCCATCTCTATGTTCAGAAGAAATATGTCCGATAATATAGGAAAGCAGATACCATTCCTTGAGGCAGTTCAAGCCACTATATTCCCTTATGCTGTCAAAGTCACTTTCCCTTTTCTCGAATTTATAGGTTGGTATGTAGAGTAGTATTCACAGGGAGAGAAAGTCTTTGTAAATAAACATGGGTCCGAGGTCCTGTGTAGGGTAGAGAGTATATCAATTTGAGATGCCCTCGACATACCAGAGTCTTTCTCCGTAGTGTCTTAACCTTTCGATGAAGAAAATCTAATTAGGGTCTACAAAGAGTGTCCATCAAAATTCAGAGATTTATTTTTATAGACAATTGTCAAAACAAAACATCTTTCAGAGAGTCTGTCTTTGCCAATGAATGTGAGTATAATGGTTATTGAGGTCCAATGGGTCTGTTCCCCGTTGTGTCAAATTTTAGGTCTAGATAATGACAAACATGTGGTCGAGGTCATGCTAGGTTTCCTGTTGACATTTTTTCATTAAGAGTTTGGTCTGTCAATTCATATCAATTTTGATCAATTCATAGCTGATAATATCCATAAACAGATACTGAATTTTTGCTCTCTAAGACATTTCAGATATTACACCCATTTGCTGAAGATTTTCCTGGGAACAAATAAGAGAGAATTTTCCCAAGCAACATTCATATCAACTGAATGTAAGAGGATTGCATTTCTTATCTTCATCAACAAAGTCATGTTCAGGGTTTACAATTTGATTTTCAACACCAACCTACCTAGAGTTCTGGATGACATGAGGATCTATATACAACCAAATCCAGAAAACATAGTGGGGGATTGGGTACTATTCATGTATTCAACAATAATATGGGTTTATGGTTGTCATGAATCCCCTTACCTATTGCCTATTTTTTTGACCCCAGAGTATTTTCCCTTGAATTCATCAAGCAAAGAATCATATCTAAGACATAACATTTCCTGAAATTGCACAAATCCTCCAACCTCAAATTCCCTTTTATCATTGGACCCTTCATTGTCAAAACTAGATCATGCTTATCTCAGATTCAAGAAAAGCTCAAAGAATTTGGTTTTGCACAACTACATGGAAGAAGATATGATCCACATCAAATCATATCCAAGATAATAATTATGAACAAACAAGCCCCTTATGAGCATGAACATGTTGAAGGTTTGATAAGTTGGCAAATCTAGAAGTCTGTGCTGATATGTAAGCAATCTTGCAAACAACTCAAACACATCGAGTGGAGGCAACCCCACAACATAGTCAAACACAACAAGCTCCTTAGAAACTGATATTCAAAGTCCCCAAGGTAAGTGTTTACAACAAGAGAAGTGGTTTAGAGGCCATGGGCACCAATGATCAACATACTGCCCCTAAGAAGATGAAGATTACATAGTCCCCATAGATAGCGGATTTAGAGGAAGAGGAGCCTAAAGAACAAGTGAATATGTATATGGTAGAGAGTGGTACTAGCACTTTAGAGGTTTAAAAGGGAAGAAATATCCAAAGTGAAGGCAACTCAAGAACCTTTAGAAGCAAAATACACATATTTAACAAGACATCTGGGGCAACTTATCAATCTAAAGAAGATTTGGCAAAACAATATGATGAGAAAGGAAACATGGCTATGGGTGAGATGAGGGAGTTAGTCCCTGAAGTGGAAAAGATTTCTTAGCACAAATCTTCTCTGTTCACGGTAAGGGATATTGAGAAGATGACATTTAATATAGCAGTTGCAGATGAAGACAAAGTATCTGAGATCAAGATAAAGTATGACAACATTAGTGCTCCAGACAAAGTCAAATTCCACAGGAATACCAATGACATGTTGCATTCTGATTACTTGGGTCTAAGCTTGAAGAATTCAAAGCTGTCATATTATGCAATGAAATTGGAAGGGAAATTGAGGAAATAAAAAGCATCTAGCAGAGCTTGGAAGACTCAGGTCAAGAGGCTGGAATCTAAACGCCCCCAAGGGGTGAAATCCTCATTGGATGAGAAGGACAAATTGATTAAAAGCTTGAAGAAGAAACTGAAAATGTCTGCCACGGAGCATCCACAAACAACATAACTGGTTGCTCTAGAACATGAAAAGGAAGCATTTCGACAAGAAGCATTGGACTACAAGGCTAAGACATTGCAGCTAGAACAAGAAAAGGTGAATTGGTCACAAGGACAGACATAAATTCTAAACAAGGCTGTAGCTATACCTCCTGCTGCAAAATCTGGGCCAAGCACTGAAGGTAGGATAAATCAAGGGGTTAAAAGGGGACATAGAGAAATTGAAGCAGGAAATGAAAGCAAAGGATGAAAGAATGGCTCAATTTCAAAAGGAGAATCAAGCCTTACAGGAAAGGATAGAGAAGCTAAAAATAAGATTAAGAGGCAAAGGATCTGGGATTCTATAGCTGCTGACGCTGCCAAGTTTAGAGTGTATTTAAACTTCATCAATGATAAAGACAACATGGCCATCACAGCCAGAAGCAGGTGCACTATTGTGAATGAGACTTTAGCAAAGAAACCATCAGAATGGGCCCAAAATGCCATAAACCTGCTAAAATCCATCCCTATTGCAGAACTTTAGACCATTGGGGTCAAAGATAGAACAACATTGATCATCTAGGCCAGGAGGGTTATTTCTAAACACAACCTGCTGAAATCAGTCCAAACTAAGGCAACACAGATGGAGCAAAGTGTGCAGGAGTTCAAGGATCTGTTTGAATAATTGTTTATTAAAGGCCTCCCACAATTTTGGGATGGAAAATGAAAATTACATGATCAGGAAAAATACAAATCTCACCTTACTCAGTGCAGAATGGATCACTCTAAGTTTGAAAACCTGGAGGAAAATCTGAAAGGAGCAACCCTGGTTGAACATCTGATTACAGATTTTGAGATTGTGAATAAGTTTAAAGCAATAAAAGTTGGACTACCAGTCATGACATATGCCTCCTGTATTGACCCGGAGATCCTGATCAAAGAAATGATGGATTATGATATCCCTTGTGACTTGCAATGGAAGGAGATAGTATGACTTGGTAAGACAAAGTGCAATTTTCCAGGGTCCAGTAAATGATGTACAGGTGTCATTGAAGATGGAATCAGGTAGAAGACCAGAAAAAAACAAGTGGCAAAGGAAGGAGAAGAAATATCATAAGAGTTAGAAGCCAGATCATAAAACATTTCCTTGTTAATCATTGTAATTTGTCCCAATACCGAAATTATCATTTGTAATTATTGTAATCAGTTTAAGAAGCTGGAAAGTTTCATTTCAAGCATTGTAATCTATTTCAAACCGAAAGGAACTTGAACTTGTATAAATATTAGGAGTTCCAAATGTATTAAGGGTTGGAAGAAGTGGAAGGGCATGATTTTAGCTGTTCGAAACTTAATTTGTAATTTTCTACAACTGAATTGAATACACATGCAAAAGTCTTGAAGTTTCCCTGAAAAGATTCTAATGGTGGTGGTTTGAGTTTTTTCTTCTCTCTTTGTATGTATTTCTGATTCCATTTACACTACATTATGTTTAAATTGGATAGTTTAAAGGCCCATAATTCATCTTGTGATGCTCTTGGCTTAAGCAATTTAAACTGTGTTAAGTTCTTCCTAACTAATTCATAATTCATTTCATCAATTCTCTGATGCAGTTACCTGTTTTCTCCTTTCTTCTTACACTCTGCAAAGTTCATTTTATAACTTAGATTCATCACCTCATTTATCCACTATCCTCTGAAGATTTCTATTGGCCAATCAATGTTTCCATTCATTTTCAGAAGTTTGAATCCATAGCCCTAAGTGTCCCTCCTCTTCCTTGCTAACAAATTTACAAAAAAACCCCAAAACAACAAAACCTATCCATTGATTGTCAAAGAAACACCAAGTGACACGAGAGAGCCCTCTCTGAGTTAAGCATTCTAGTACCCAAATCTAAAGTTGGTTTGTAGGTTACCTCTATCGTTTGTTTTATCAACCGAATAAATTTATAGAGTGCTAACATTCTGGCGCCGTTGTCGGGGATCGAAAGTGAAATCTTCCCTGGGAAAAGAATGACTTAAAGCTTTAGATTCGATTCTTGAGGGTGACAATGAATCAAACACCTTATTGGATGAGACTAAATTTATCCTGGCAACTCCATTACAAAGAGACCAGTAGCATACAATAGTTTGAGCTATAAATCCTGGCTCCCAAGAGAATTCATACCAGGAGAAACCTAGACCCAGAAGCAGTGATCCCTGTGTCTGATCCCGAGAAGATTGTACACAAAAGAATAGAAAATCCAATAAGCCCATTTTTTTGTATAGACATATATCTATCCTTTCCCAAAGATGGATTGACAAGCATTGAAGACCTTGATTTTGATGTGAAATTTGAGCAAACTCTGTTCATAACTAAATCTGAGTCTTGTTTGAACAAGATCATCTTTGACGAGAAAAAGTTCCAAGATTTAGTTTTATCCGCCTCTACCAAACCTCTTGTGATTCATACTCAAAACCAACAACCACTTCAAGTCCTTACTGTAGCCATGGAAGCTAGGTTTTCCCGTCTTGTTCTACCTGCTCAGTTACATGATTTTCCCTAGGAGTATAATCTGAGGATTAAGTTGTATTATGCTGAAGGCAATGTGTTAGCCCAAAAACATTTAGACCGGTTTAATGATTTTGTAGACTTGGAAGAAGTAGATTCTGAAGATGCAAAAATGAGGTTGTTTGCACAAAGTCTGGCAGGAGAAGTCAGAAAGTGGTTCAGATCTCTCCCAACAACAAGTATCCTAAATTTTGAATGCTTTGAAACAAGTTTTCTTGCAAAGTAGGGTGACAAGAAAAACTCCATTCAGTTGTTAATCCAGTATAACAACATGAGAAGGTCACCTGATGAAACAGTGCAGAAGTTTTCAACCAGATTTATAAAGGTCTATAATTCAATCCCTACTGAAGTAAAACCCCTCCTAGATTTGCTCAACTTAGATATGTTGATTCCTTTGAAAGTGATTTTGCTTTGTTGTTGAGGGAAATAATATCTACTTCATTAGATGATATGATAAATGATGCAATAGAATTTGAAGTAAATCTAATGGCATTAGGAAAGATCAAATCTAATTCTGACAAGGACATGAACAAGGTTAAAGATAAAGCACAACCTTCAACCTCACAGTCATCAGAAGAGAGGTTTGAAATGATGATGAAGACCATGGAGAAACTGATGGAGATGATGTCTTTAGATAATAACCCTAACACCAGAGAACAAGATGATGTTCCACAATCAAAGAAGACCAACAATTCCACAAATCAGACAAAGATATCATAAGAACCGGGGTTATCAAAAAATCATACCTCCTTTCCAAAATAATTATGTAAATGAGAATTTTGATGAAAATTTTGAAGAAAATATGCATTACTGTGATGGTGATGAAATAAAGGTATTTTTAACTAAATAAAAACATGACCAGTTCATGGATGCTAATGAAATATTCATTCAGGAGAATGATAAGAGGTTGTCATTGGAAAAAGAAGATTACCAAACAGGGCTGCAGAATGCCATCATGCAATTCTAGAAACAATATAATCTTCGAAACAAAAAGGTGCCTACAAATCCTCCAAAGGGAAATCCTTCCAAAGAAGCTCAAAATAACATACCTTGTTCAAGTCAGCCCAAAAAGGACTCTGTTGCAAAAGATGTTGTGGAGAAAGGAAAGCAGAAGGAAGAACCTCAAAAGAAAGTACTTGAGACAAGAAGGGAGACAGTCATCAAAGAAGTAGAGAAAACCTCATCTTCCTTTAATTTTGAAAGTGAGATGGCCAAAATTAAAATCTCCATTCCATTCAATGAGTTGATAAAGAATAATGAATATAGAAATCAGATAATCAAGATGCTCAAGATCGAAGAAACTTCTGATAATTTGAACATACAAGATGATCATTCTTCCATCTTGTTTGGCCCACATGTAGAGGAGAGTAATGATGCTGATGAGGTCCCCCCTTTCTATGTCAGTATGACGATTCATGATATGACTTTACACAATGCTATGTTGGATTCAGGAGTATCCCATAACCTGATTCCCAAGGTGGCCATGTACCAATTGGGCCTGGACATCACAAGGCCCTACAAAGATGTTTTCTCCTTTGATTCAAGGGAGGTGAAGTTCCTGGGCCTAATCAAATATCTGGTGGTATTTTGTCTCAAATTCCAGCAAAAAATATGGTCATGGATGTAGTGGTTGCTGATATCCCTCCTATGTTTGGCAGGTTGTTATCTAGGTCATTGGTTGCAAAGTTGAAAGGGACTCTGCAAATGGATATGTTATATGCCACTATCCCTATTTTTGTCAAGACAAGAGGTTATACAGGGAAGTATTTCTCAAATACATGGTCAGTAACAAAGCCCAACCAAACAACCACCCCATTTAATCTTTGGAAACTGAGATTGGCTCCTCTATTCTCTTTAATGATTTGAGTTTTGAAGAGAAATGGACAGAGATTGATATGGCTTCCAAAGACCAATCTGATCAACAAACTGAGAAAATTTCAGAATAGTAAGATAGTGCAAAGAATGAGATGTGAAACATGAGCTTTGATGGGGATGTCAGCAAAGAAGGAGAAGGAGCTAGTGTGTGGATTAACCCCCCCATATTGGCCACAAAGATTTGTTCTTATAACCTTGATTTTGAGTGCACAAATAATATGGTGAATATGAGGCATTAGTATTGGGATTGAAGAATTTGAAAGAAATGGGTTGCAGGAGGATAATTGTTCATGGATATTCTGAGTTGATCATAAATTAGGTGAAGGGAATATATAAAGCGAAGCACCCCATATTAAGAGCATACAGGAATATAGTGCTTGACCTTCTTGAATAATTTTCAGAATATAGTCTTAGCGATTCCAAGGGTCAGAATCAAATTGCTGATGCTCTAGCTACTTCAGCCTCAGCTTTCAAAATTCAAATCTTTCCTAATAGGAGGTATGAGATTGAGGTCAAGAGCAGACCAACAATGCCTGATAATATTTAGTTCTGGTAGGATTTTGAAGATGATAAACAAATAGAAAGTTTCCTTAATATGGATGGGGAATTTGCAAATTTGAATATTGATGAGAAATATTATGGTGAAGAAGAAGATGCAATTGTGTTTGAAAATGATGGTTATTTCAAGAATCAGATCGTTGGTAAAGATATAATGCAGCTAAAAATAACATCATTCCCAAAGTCCTGGTCCCATTGGAGAAACTCTTTTACAATAATGATGTGGCCGAGAGTCCTAAAATTACTATAAATGATGGAGATGTTGAAGATTTGCAACATTGGGACTCAGGAAGATCCCAAGATCATTAATCTGTCCAAGACACTTAGCTCAAAGGCCAAGCAAAGGTATATCAATTTAATGAAAGAATTTCTTGATGTTTTTGCCTGGAGTTATGAAGATCTTAAAGTTTATGATACCAAGGTGATTCAACATGTGATTCCAATCAAAGAGGATCATAAACCTTTCAAATAGAAATTAATAAGAATCAATCCTTTGCTACTTCCCTTGATTGAGAAAGAGATAAATAAGTTATTTAAAGACAAGATCATAGTGTCTCTGAGGTTTTCTAAGTGGGTGGAAAATATGGTACCTGTCAGAAAGAGGAGTGGAGAGATTAGATTATGTGTAGATTTTAGAAATCTGAATAGGGTGTCTCTCAAGGAAAACTACCCACTGCCTAAGATGGATCACATTCTACAAAAAGTGGTGAGTTCTCAAAAAAATTCAATGTTGGATGGTTTATTTGGGTACAATCAAATCATGGTACACCCTGATGATCATGAAAAGACAACCTTTACAACACCATGGGGCACCTTCATGTATGCCAAGATGCCTTTTGGGCTCATGAATGCAGGAGAAACATTTCAAAGGGCTATGGAAATAGATTTTACTGATGAGAAAGATAAATTTATTGTTATTTACTTAGATGATATCACTGTGTATTCATTTTCTGATGAAGAACATCTTAAATATCTAAGGAGGGATTTTCAAAAGTGTAGGAAGTTTGGAATTTAATTGAACCCCAAGAAGTCTAATTTTGGCATGGAAGAGGGGAAGCTTCTTGGTCACATTATTTCAAAGGAGGGAATAAAGATATATCCCAACATAGTTGAGGGAATCTTAAAAATTGGCACACCCAGAAGCAAAAAAGAAGTTCAATCTTTCCGGGGGAAAGTAAATTTTCTGAGAAGATTCATCCCTAACCTGGCTGAAATCATAAGGCATTTCACTAACATGATCAAGAAAGGAAGTGAGATAAAGTGGACTCCTGAACCTATAAAATCCTTTGAAGATATTAAAGTGGCACTGATCAAAGCCCCAATACTGGCCAGTCCCAACTTTGAAAAAGAGTTTATATTGTTTTCTTTTGCCTCAGAGCACACCATTGCTAGTGTTTTATTACAGAAGGATGAGCATAATTTTGAGAGGCCTATAACATACTATAACAGAACATTGAGGGATTCCCCATTGAAGTATGATATCATGGAAAATCAGGCATATGCACTGGTTAAGTCCCTAAAGGTGTTTAGAGTGTATATCTTGCATTCTCATACCACTACCTATGTGCCCAACAGTTTTGTGAAAGACATTTTAACTCAGCCTGATCCTTAGGGAAAAATGGGCAAGTGGATAACTGAGTTGTTGGAGTATGACCTTGAGATCAAACCTACCAAGTTGATCAAGGGGCAGGGACTTGCAAAGCTGATGGCATAGACAAATTGTGAGCTCTTAGGAATAAATTTTATTACTGACTTGTCAACAGATTCAGAAGAAGAAAGGGTTCCTCAGTTATCTAAAAAATTCCTTGACTCCCCATGGTATGCTGACATTATTTATGTGTTGATAAATTTGTAGGATCCTCTTGAATCGAGCAAAACCAAGTCTAGGTTTTTAAAGATAAAAGAAACAAATTTTTGTATTGTAAATCAATCTCTGTATTGGAAGGATGCATGAGGAATCTTACTGAGTTGTTTTCTGGAGGGAGAAGTAGAAAAGACCATCAGAGAGTTTCATAAAGGTGATTGTGGAGGGAACCACTATTGGAAAACTACTGTGCACAAGATATTGAGGGCTGGGTTTCACTGGCCTAGCATTTTTTCTGATGTCTACAAAGAAGTTTCAAGCTATCATGAATGCCAAATTTTTGATGAGAAAAGAAAATTGCAGCCTTTTCCCTTGAAACCCATCTCCGTTGAAGCACCTTTTAGACAATGGGGCCTTGATTTCATAGGATAAATTCATCCACAATATTTAGCTCATCACAAATGGATTACGACAACCACCGATTACTTCACCAAGTGGATTGAAGCAATTCTCACTAGGCAATCCACATATGCTGTTATCATTCAGTTTTTGGAGAACAATATTTTGTTCAGGTTTGGGTGTCCAATAAAAATCATTACAGACAATGCAACAACATTTAAGTCCAAGAAGATGGAAAATTTTTACAGTTATTATAATATAACTCTTGGCCATTCCATATCTTATTACCCTCAAGGTAATGGATTGGCTGATTCATCCAATAAGATCTTAACCATAATTATCAAGAATCTGCTACAAGATAAAAAAAAAGGCTTGGCATAAAAAGCTCATCCATGCACTATGGGCTCACAAGATCACTACTAAAAGGTCTATTTCCACTTCACCCTTCCATATTGTGTATGGCACATAGGCAATTTTTCCTACTGCATTAGGATTTCTAGTGATGAGATTGCTACAAGAGAAAGATGCTGAAACAAATTCCACTTGAAGGAGAACATATGAATTGATCAATGTCCAACAAACAAGAGAAAAAAACTTAACAACTCTCAACTGCACCAAGACAGGATTAAAAAGGCTTTCGATAGGCATACCAAGGAAGATGATTTCAAAGTGGGGGATTTGGTGTTGAGATGGGATGACATAAATGAAGACAGAGGAAAGCATGGGAAATTTGATCATCTATGGCTGGGACCTTTCAAAATTGTGGCATACCATGGAAATAATGCCTATCTGCTACATGAATGTAATAGAGATATCATTGGAGGAGGACCTGTGAATGACATGTTTCTCAAAAATTATATCGTTTAAAGGATTTTTCACCCTTTCTATTCATTGTATATAACCATTTTTGTTTTTCAGTTGAAGCAATCGAAATCAAATCAATGGAAATTGAAGCCCGAAGAAAAGGCCCTAAGTTATGTTGATTATAATTTGAGCTTTGTGAATAAGATGTTGATAGATTTAGTTGCATGAGTAAAATAAAGCCCAATAGGTAGGCACTCAGTCTGCCATTATTTTATACCTCGTTGGGAGGATAGCATCCCCAGTTGGAGCCCATGTTATCACCATCAATTGTTTTGTGTGAAACCGAGATTTCATGACTTAGAGAGGTGCTAAATTGGTTGGGAGTTTGATAAATCAAGGGAAAGACTAAATCTAGCAGGAAGAGGCTAAATCTAGCGGAGCACTAAGGTGATGGGACCCGATGCTTCCTAGATCGCGATCTCCCTAGATCAATGGTCGAGGATCATTTCGAGGGGAGGAGTTGTGTGGAGGATAATTCTTGAAAATGGGATGAAAACTAAACCATGGTTTTTGGTCCGGACCACGTGGCGCCACTGGGTGCATTTCGAGGCGAGAATCGAGTTGACCCAAACCACTTCCTCGTGCCCTCGAAATTGGAAAAATATATAAAGATTATTTGTTGTTTATTTTATTATTTTTCAAAATAATGGAACGTTTGAAAGTTGGCGCGAGCACCCCCATTCAACTACATCTCAATAGTATGCCAAGTTCATGCCATTTTCGCTCATTTCCAGGTATTTTTCATCACCGCCATGGACCCTATCATAACTTCAGTGATAGAGCAAGACCCTGTGTGAATCAAAGAAGCCCTAATTGACGGAGATTCAGACGTTTTCGACATCAAAATCACGATTTTCCCCATCTCTGTTTCCAGAAGCAATCTGCCGGATAATGTAGTAAAGAAGATACCATTCCTTGAGGCAGTCCAAGCCACTATAGTCCCTTATGATGTCAAAGTTTCTTTTCCTTTTCCCAAATTCATAGGTTTGTGCGCAGAGTAGTATTCATAGGAAGAGAAAGTGGTCGTAAATAAAAAGGGGTCTGAGGTCCTGTGTAGGGTAGAGAGTCTATCAATTTGAGATGCTCTCGACATACCAGAGTCTTTCTCCGTAGTGTCTGAACCTTTCGATGAAGAAAATATAATTAGGGTCTACAAAAAGTGTCCGTTAGAAGTGAGAGATCTGTTTTTACAGACAATTTTCAAACCAGAACATATTTTAGAGACTCTGTCTTTGCCAATGAATGTGAGTATAATGGTTATTGAGGTCCAATGGGTTTGTTCCCTGTTGAGTTAAATTTTAGGTCTAGATAATGACAAACATGTGGTTGAGGTAATGCTGGATTTCCTGTTGACATGTTTTCAGTCAGAGTTTGGTCTGTGAGTCCATATCAATTTTGATCAATTCATAGATGATAATATCCATAAATAACTAGTGAATTTTCACTCTCTAAGACATTTCAGATATTACACCCATTTGCTGAAGATTTTCTTGGGAACAAATAAGAGAGAATTTCCTAAAGCAACATTCATATCAACTGAATGTAATAGGATTACATTTCTTATCTTCATTAACAAATTCATGTCCAGGGTTTACAGTTTGATTTTCAACACCAGCCTACCTAGAGTTCTGGATGACATGAGGAGCTATCTACAACCAAATCCAGAAAATAGAGTGGGGGACTGAGGAGATTCTAATGGTGGTGGTCTAAGTTTTGTCTTCTCTCTTTGTATGCATTTCATGTATTTTTGATTCCATTTACATTGTCTTCTGTTTAAAATGGATAGTTTAAAGGCCCAAAATTCATCTTGTGATGCTTTTGGTTTAAGCAATTTAAACTGTGTTAAGTTCTTCCTAACTAATTCAAAATTCATTTCAATGTTCATTAATGCTCTGATGCAGTTACTTGTTTTCTCATTTTTTCTTACACTATGCAAAGTTCAATTTATAACTCAGATTCATCACCTCATTTAGCCTTTATCCTCTGTAGAGTTCTATTGGCCAGTCAGTGTTTCCATTCATTTTTAGAAGTTTGACTCCAAAGCCCTAGGTGTCCCTCCCCTTCCTTGCCAGAAAATTTATAAAAAAACCCCAAAACAACAAAACGTAGCCATTGATTGTCAAAGAAACACCAAGTGACACGAGAGATCCCTCTCTGAGCTGAGTAGGATAGTAACCAGCTCTAAAGTTGGTTTGTAGGCTACCTCTATCATTTGTTTTATCAACCGAACAAATTTACGGAGTGCTAACATTTCGACGCCGTTGCCGGGGATCGAAAGTGAAATCTTCCCTGGGAAAAGAATGACTTAAAGATTTAGATTTGATTCCTGAGGGTGATAGTGAATCAAACACCTTATTAGATGAGACTAAATTTACCCTGGCGATTCCATTACAAAGAGACCAATAGCATAAAGTAGTTTGAACTAGAAATCCTGGCTCCCAAGAGAATTCATACTAGGAGAAACCCAGACCCAGAATCAGTGATCCTTGTGTTTGATCCTGAGAAGATTGTACACAAAAGAAAAGAAAAGACAATAAACCCAGTTTTGTGTATAGACATATATCTATCCTTGCCCAAAGATGGAGTGACAAGCATTGAAGACCTTGATTTTGATGTGAAATTTGAGTAAACTATGTTCATAACTAGATCTGAATCTTGTTTGAACGCGATCATCTTTGACGAGAAAAGGTTCCAAGATTTAGATTTAGCTTCCTCTACAAAACCTCTTGTGATTCATACTTAGAACCAACAATCACTTCAAGTCCTTACTGCAACCATGGAAGCTAGGTTTTCCCCTCTTGTTCTACTTGCTCAGTTACATGATTTGCCCCGGGAGTATAATCTGAGGATTAAGTTGTATGATGCTGAAGGAAATGTGTCAACCCAAATTTTTTTAGACTCGTTCAATGATTTTGTAGACGTGGAAGAAGTAGATTTTGTAGATGCAAAAATGAGGTTGTTTGCATAAAGTCTGGTAGGAGAATTCAAAAAGTGGTTCAGAGCTCTCTGAGCAGCAAGTATCCTAAATTTTGAAGCCTTTGAAACGAGTTTTATTGCAAAGTGGGGTGACAAGAAAAACCCCATTTCAGTTGTTAACCCAATATAACAATATGAGAAGGTCACCTAATGAAACAATGCATGAGTTTTCAACCAGATTTATAAAGGTCTATAATTCAATCCCTATTGAAGTAAAACCCCCTCCTAGAGTTGGTCAACTTAGATATTTCGATTCCTTTGGAAGTGATTTTTCTTTGTTGTTGAGGGAAATAACATCTACTTCATTATATGATATGATGAATGATGCAATAGAAGTTGAAGTAAATCTAATGGCTTCAGGAAAGATCAAATCTAACTATGACAGGGACATGAACAAGGTTCAAGATAAGGCATAACCTTCAACCTCACAATCATCAGAAGAGAGGTTTGAAGTGATGATGAAGACCATGGAGAAACCGATGGAGAGGATGTCTTTAGATAATAAGCCTAACACTAGAGAACAAGCTGATGTTCCATCCGAGAATCAAAGATGACCAACAGTTCCACAAATCAGACAAAGAGATCAGAGGAACCATGGTAATTAACAAATCATACCTCCTTTTCAAAATAATTATGTAAATGAGAATTTCAATGAAAATTTTGAAGACAATATGCATTGCTGTGATGGTGATGAAACATAGGTATTTTTAACTAAATAAGAACATGACCAGTTCATGGACGTTAATGAAATATTCATGTAGGAGAATGATGAGAGGTTGTCAGTGGAAAAAGAAGATTACCAAATAGGGCTGCATAATGCCATCATGCAATTCCACAAACAATATAATCTTCGAAACAAAAAGGTTCCTGCAAATCCTCCAAAGGGAAATCCTACCAAAGAAGCTCAAAATAACATACCTTCTTCAAGTCAACCCAAAAAGGACTCTGTTGCAAAAGATGCCATGGAGAAAGGAAAGTAGAAGGAAGAACCTCAGAAGAAAGTACCCGAAACAACAAGGGAGACAGTCATCAAAGAGGTAGAGAAAACCTCATCTTCCTTTAATTTTGAAAGTGAGATGGCCAAAATTAAAATCTCTGTGCCATTCAATGAGTTTTTAAAGAATAGTGAATATAGAAATCAGATCATCAAGATGCTCAAGATTGTAGAAACTTCTGATACTTTGAACATACAAGATGATCATCTTGCCATCTTGTTTGGCCCATGTGTAGAGGAGAGTAATGATGTTGATGAGGTCCCCCCTTTCTATGTTAGTATGAATATTCATGATATGACTTTGCACAATGCTATGTTGGATTCAAGAGCATCCCATAACCTGATTCCCAAGGTGGTCATGGACCAATTGGGCCTGGACATCACAAGGCCCTACAAAGATGTTTTCTCCTTTGATTCAAGGAAGGTGAAGTGCTTGGGCCTAATCAAAGATCTGTTGGTATCTTTGTCTCAAATTCCAACAAAAAATATGGCCATGGATGTAGTGGTTGCTGATATCCCTCCTAAGTTTGACATGCTGTTATCTAGGTCATGGGATGAAAAGTTGAAAGGGACTTTGCAAATGGATATGTCATATGACACTATCCCTATTTTTGGTCAAGACATGAGGTTGTACAAGGAAGTATTTCTCAAATACATGGTCAGTAACAAATCCCATCCAAACAACCACCTCATTTATTCTATAGAAACTTAGATTGGATCCTCTATTTTCTTTAATGATTTGAGTTTTGAGGGCCAGAGATTGATATGGCTGCCAAAGACCAATCTGATCAACAGATTGAGAAAATTTCAGAACAAAAAGACAATGCAGAGAATGAGATGTGGAACATGAGCTTCGATGGGGATGTCAGCAGAGAAGGAGCAGGAGACGGTGTGTAGATTAACCCCGCTAGATTGGCCACAAATCTTTGTTCTTATAAGATTTCTTTTGAGTGCACAAATAATATGGCTGAATATGAGGCATTAATATTGGGATTGAAGACTTTGAAAGAAATGGGTGCTAGGAGGATAGCTTTTCATGGAGATTCTGAGTTGATCATAAATCAGGTGAAGGGAATATGTCAAGCGAAGCACCCCAGATTAAGAGCATACATGAATATAGTGCTTGACCTTCTTGAAGAATTTTCAGAATATAGTCTCTCAACGATTCCAAGGGGTCATAATCAAATTGCTGATGCTCTAGCTACTTCAACCTCAGTTTTCAAAATTCCAATCTTTCCTAATAGGGGGTATGAGATTGAGGTCAAGCACAAACTAATAGTGCCTGATAATATTAAGTACTGGCAGATTTTTGAAGATGATAAACAAATAGAAAGTTTCCTTAAGATGGATGGGGAATTTGCAAATTTGAATATTGATGAGGAATATTGTGGTGAAGAAGAAGATGTAGTTTTGTTTGCAAATGATGGTTATTTCAAGAATCAGATTGCTGGCAAAGATATATTGCAACTAAAAAATAACATCATTCACAAAGGCCTGGTCCCATTGGAGAAACTCTTTGACAATAATGATGTGTCCAGGAGTCCTAAAATTACTGTAAATGATGGAGATGTTGAAGATTGGAACATTGAGACTTAGAAAGATCCCAAGATAATTAAGCTATCCAAGACACTTAGCTCAGAGGTCAAGCAAAGGTATATCGATTTAATGAAATAATTTCCTGATGTTTTTTCCTAGAGTTATGAAGATCTGAAAGTTTATGATACCAAGGTGATTCTATATGTGATTCCAATCAAAGAGGATCATAAACCTTGTTGTTGCAAGAGTTGACTCTAGGCTGTAACAGAGCCAAACCTTAGCACATTTTAAATGAAATAATAATGTGTCTATTGATCAGTCATATGAGGCTTCTAGAACCAGGTCTGAAACAAGCCTTTCACTCATTTATAGATCAGAAATGAAGAGGCATGACCTCGTTTTCCTAATTTAATTGAAATAAGGAAGATGGATAGAAGATGGGGGATAAAGGAAACTGAAACAAAGATTTAGGTATCTAATTCTCATAAGTCTAATATTCATTTCAATAGAGGAATGACAAATAACTTAGAAAGACAAACATGTATATATATATATAACTTTTAATCTAGGCAAAAACAATCAAGTTACAGGTCTTGTTTTGCTCACAACATAAATAGAGGAAAAGATGAACCTATCAGGCTGCCCGATAAATGACTACAATAGAGGTATTACTGAATTGGATCCATTACAAGTTAAATATGTAAAAGAAGGAAAAAATATTGAATGTAAACAAGAGAAAACAATACAGGAAAAATAAAATTACATAGTGACAAGGTATAAAATCTCCTAGCATTCTGTTCTATATCTGCTGAAAGAAAATGCATTACAAACCCAGCCTCCAAAAGGCTCTTGGGAAGTTTCCCCGCCTTTCAAAAAATGTTTCAAATATGCCTCATATAGGTCTTGAGGTCGAAAATCCTCCCAAATCTAAAAGATAACTACAGTTACAATCAATTCTTGAAACTTTCTGCCATAGAAAATGGACCAAACTACTGAAAATTGGGGCTGTGGTTATGGTTATGTATCTCTCGAATCCCGATATCTGTGTATAAAATGAAAGAGGATTTTTTGCATCTATTTGTTATGAGAAAAAACCTCTCTCAGTTCCCTGAGATCCATTTTCATTTGCCCTAGATCTGCATTTTACAAACACGTGTTAAAACAAGAAAATATGAGATCCGAAAATTAGGGCTCGGAGATGGATTCGATTCTCCCAATATGTGACACCTGTAGGAAAAATTAGAGAGGCTATTAATATATGATGTGTTAGGCACAAAATCATCTGACCGTTTCTCAAAATGATCCTCCAGTTGCTCAGAATCATCATTTGAAAATGATGACTCAACACAGTAAAAAAACACCACATTTCTGAAAATGAACCTCATCTTACGGGGGAATTTTTACTGCCTTCCCAAGCTCCAAATGAAATTATGAAGATACCAATGGAAATATTAGGATCTGTATATGTCTATTGACTATTCAAATGCAGAAAATGGCCTCTCCAAGGCTGAGAAAAATGGTTTTTTCCCAAGGCAATTTTTTGCATATGACTAGAGTCCCGATTTCGGGTTTTCGGGTTTCGGGGAAACGTAGAAGTGGTTATTTAAAACCCTATTTGGAAAAATCCCGGAAATAGAGCCTGGATTTACATGTAATACCATTCTTGAGATTTCTGGGTGTATGGAACACCTCTTTCGGGTCTCCTCGTGAGTCTTTGTTCATGCGACTTAACACTCGAACAATTGGTGCATTTCTTTGATCCCCACGTGAAAACCTCTCCTTGGAGTCTTGTGTGCGTGTCTTGTGACTTGGAATATGTGTGGCTTAAGGTGGATAACTCAGAGATTGGGAAGTGAAGATTATTGGACCCAATGATTTTATAAAAGAGAATGATGCGAAGGGTTTGGCTTAATTAATATATTTTCAAACTTTAAAATATAATATTAATTTTAGAATTATATAAAATAATTTTAAAATAATATATGGAAAGAACCAAACTTATAGTTTGATTGTGTAACTTGACACTTTTCACAATGAAGGAATTGCGAAGTAGGACAAAACGAGAGACCTTGGGAAACTTTTAAAGCTTTTGAGATCTTGACGGTAGAAAAGTTCGGCAAAAAAGGTGATAGGTTTTAGAGTTTTTATTGTGGCGGAAAGGTTGCACTGAATGGCACAAGGGTTTGATTGTTACACAAGCTTACGCAAGGTGACAAGGGTCTGTAACTAAGTGGCGTAACTAACATGAATTTTGGAGAAAGACACTGAGTTGAAAAATTTTCAATATTTGTTCCAACATAGGCTCCATCTAGGGATGGTGCTTTCCTGCAAAGCACCAAGAACAGTAGACCACATGCCTTCATCCATTGGGTGACCTGAAATCATCCTTATCAAACTCTGAACCCTGTCATTTTACTTGCGCCTTTCCGAAACAAAAAACCACTTATGCATTCATTGGGCTATGGAGTCGTAATGCTTTAAAACAAAACCATACTAGATTCCAAATTAATTTGGAAACATACTGAAAACCACTCCTGTACTCTAATGCTGAAAGTCAAGCTTATTTATATACATCACCTACTCTAACTACTGAAAAATTCCCAATGAATCAAATGAAACAAAAATACCAGTGAAGCCAATCCAATAACTGTCTACTTATTTGAAATCTTCTCACACTTTCTTTGAGCAGGTTGAAAAAGGAAACTGACAACTCCCATCTGACATGCTGTTGATCATGAATGTTCAAAATTTTCCTCGATTCCTGTGACAAAATATCCATGACATAGCATACTCCTCCATTAAATGAATCTAAAAGGTCAGCAAAAGGATCATGAAAAAATGCATGGTCCCGAGGTTTTAAATAACAAGCTTCATCAAAGACTACTGCGTGCTCCAATTTATTTTGCTCAGGATCATCCTCAAAAAGGATATCCAAACATCCTTCATCTGATATGGAATTTGTCTGAAAACCATCATTCCTCCATGAAAAACCTACAATGAATTTTTATAGAGAAACAATATTATAATCATTAGTGTACTCATCATATTTAGGTTCAACAGATAACTCAGGAGTGTCATCAGTCAGACAAATGTTCGAAATATCGACTGTGGATTCCTCAAGCATGGGAAATTTTGGTTCTTTCTTTGGCATGATGTCTATCTCAGATTCATACTCCTCCAAATCATAGTCTAAAACATACTTGAACTACAAACTTCCTTCAAGACTATTAAATGTGACAACCCTATCCTCTTCATGAAACAAAACAGGGCTTACATGCTGATTTCCTGGCTGGAAATCATCATCATAAATAGGTCCATTAGCTTCCTATAATTTTTCATCAAACACATGACTATCATTATTTAAAATCATATTTACATTTTCAGAAATGGAAGAATTCTAACTCTCATATCCGAGACTATGTGAACACTGCAAATATGTGTAAGCAGGGGCTATAACATGACTATGTAGGAGCAGATCTATTTCTTCTTCAGTCAAAGGAGAAGGTGGTCTCTATATTTTCTGGATAAAAAAACAATTACTTCCTTTCTCTTCTATAGGTTGACCATGATGCTGAATATCTTCTTCTTGAATATGATCACAAGAGCTATCATATCCTACTTCTTTATCAACCAACTCTTCTTCATACTGATTATCTTCATCGACTTGAGAAATTTTTGCTGTTTCTTCCTCCTCTTAAAGAGGATTTGTTTGATCTTTTTGTCTTATGAATTCTATATTACATCATTCTCCAAAAAGGATTTTAGTTGAATATATCCTCTTACAATGTTGATGAAAAAGTGTGTGAAAATCTTTCAATGAAGGAATACTGGAATGGGGTAAAGATTTATACCAGAGCCTATCATCTCTTTCCAACAAAAAAATAAACAGTTTCATGAGGACATCTTCATGATGTACATTTAATTCATCCATGAGCTTGTGGAATTCAAACAAGTGTTGAGCAGGATTGTCGTCCACATATTCTCCAAATTTAGGAAGGACATCTTCCCGAATTTTAATGTATGGAACAGTGTTTGGAAAACCATAAACATTTGTAAAGTCCAGAGGAGAAAACCTTGCAACAATCCGAGCAACGAACGAATTCGACATTTTGAGACTAGTGGAGTCGCCAGTGAATCATGTAGAGTCTTCGAACCAAGGAGTCGCCAGGTGAATGATCACAACCAATTCAATGCCTATCCCTTGTTCACCATCAAGTAGTAGCGTTAAACTTTTGTCGTATCCTAGGGAAGATAGCTTCGTTCCTCTGTCCCCGACAATGATGCCAGAAAATGTTGTCGCAAGATTGACTCTAGGCTGTAATAGAGCCAAGCCTTAGCACATTTTAAATGAAATAATAATGTGTCGATTGATCAGTCATATGAGGCTTCTAGAACTAGGTCTGAAATATGCCTTTCACTCATTTATAGACCAGAAATGAAGAGGTATGACCTCGTTTGCCTAATTTAATTGAAATAAGGAAGATGGATAGAAGATAGGGGATAAAGGAGACTGAAACAAAGAGTTAGGTATATAATTCCGATAAGTCTAATCTTCATTTCAATAGAGGAATGACAAATAACTTTGAAAGACAAACATATATATATATATATATATATATAACTTGTAATCTAGGCAGAAACAATCAAGTTACAGGTCTTGTTTTGCTCACAGCATAAACAGAGGAAAAACTGAACCTAATAGGTTGCCCGATAAATGACTAAAGAAGAGGTATTACTGAATTAGAGCCATTACAAGTTAAATATGTAAAAGAAGGAAAAAATATTGAATGTAAACCAGAGAAAACAATACAGGAAAAACAAAATTATACAGTGACAAGGTATAAAATCTCCTAGCATTCTATTCTATATCTGTTGAAAGAAAATGCATTACAAACCCAGCCTCCAAAAGGCTCTCGGGCTGTTCCCCCCCCTTTCAAAAAATGTTACAAAGATGCCTCATATAGGTCTTTAGGCTGAAAATCCTCCCAAATCTAAAAGATAACAACAGTTACAATCAATTCTTGAAATTTTCTGCCATAGAAAATATGCCAAACTGCTGAAAAGTGGGTTTGCGGTTATGGTTCTGTATCTCTCGAATCGCGAAAGCTGTGTATAAAATGAAAGAGGATTTTGTGCATCTATTTTTTCTGAGAAAAAACCTCTCTCATTTCCCTGAGATCCATTTTCATTTTCCCCATATCTGCATTTTACAAACATGTGTTAAAGCATGAAAATATGAGATCCAAAAATTAGGGCTTGGAGATGGATTCGATTCTCCCAATATGTGACACATATAGGAAAAATGAGAGATTTTATTGATATCTTATGTGTTAGGCACAAAAACCTCTGACCGTTTCTCAAAATGATCCTCCAGTCGCTCAGAATCATCATTTGAAAATGATGACTCAACACAGTAAAAAAACACCACATTTTTGAAAATGAACCTCATATTGCGGGGGACTTTTGACTGCCTTCCCAAGCTCCAAATGAAATTATGAAGACACCACTAGAAATATTAGGATCTGTATATGTTGATCGACTATTAGAACACGGAAAACAGCCTCTCCAAGGATGATAAAAATGGTTTTTTCCCAAGGTAGTTTTTTGCATATGAATGGAGTCCTGATTTCGGGTTTTCGGGTTTCAGGGAAACGTAGAAGTGGTTATTTGAAACCCTACGTCGGCCAAATCCCAGAAATAGAGCCCGAATTTACATGTAATACCATTCTTGCAATTTTTGGGCATATGGCACACCTCTTTCGGGTCTCCTCGTGAGTCTTTCTTCATGTGCCTTAACGCTCGAACAGTTGGTGTGTTTCTTTGATCCCCACGTGAAAACCTCTCCTTGGAGTCTTGTATGCGTGTCTTGTGACTTGGCATATGTGTGGCTTACGGTGGATAATTCAGAGATTGGGAAGTGAAGAGTAGTGGACCCAATGATTTTATAAAAGAGGATGATTCGAAGGGTTTGGCTTAATTGATATCTTTTCAAACTTTAAAATATAATATTAATTTTAAAATTATATAAAATAATTTTAAAATAATATATGGAAAGAACCAAACTTATAGTTTGATTGTGTAACTTGACACTCTTCACAATGAAGGAATTGCGAAGTAGGACAAAATGAGAGACGTTGGGAAACTTTTAAAGCTTTTGAGATCTTGACGATAGAAAAGTTCGATAAAAAAGTGATAGGTTTTAGAGTTTTTACTGCGGCGGAAAGGTTGCGCTGAATGGCGCAAGGGTTTGATGGTTACACAAGCTTACGCCATGTGACAAGGGTTTGAAACTAAGTGGCATATTTGTTCCAACAAACCTTTCAAACAAAAATTAAGAAGAATCAATCCTTTGATGCTACCCTTGATTGAGAAAGAGATAAACAATCTGTTTGAAGCCAACATTATAGTGTCTTTGAGATTTTCTAAGTGGGTGGAAAATCTAGTACCCGTCATAAAGAAGAGTGGAGAGATCATATTATGTGTATATTTCAAAAATCTGAACATGGTGTATCTCAAGGACAACTACCCACTACCTAATATGGATCATGTTCTACAAAAAGTGGTGGGTTCTCAAAAAATTCCAATGCTGGATGGTTTCTCTGGGTACAATCAAATCATGGTACACTCCGATGATTAGGAAAATACAACCTTTACAACAACTTGGGGCACCTTCATGTATGCCAAGATGCCTTTTGGGCTCATGAATGCAGAAGAAACATTTCAAAGGGATATGGATATAAATTTTGCTGATGAGAAAGATTAATTTATTGTTATTTACTTAGATGATATCACCATGTATTCAGTTTCTAATGAAGAACATATTAAACATCTAAGGAGGGATTTTAAAAAATGTAGGAAATTTGGCATTTCATTGAACCCCAAGAAGTCTAATTTTGGCATGGAAGAGGGGAAGCTTCCTGGTCACATTATTTCAAAGGAGGGAATAAAGATAGATCCCAACAGAGTTGATGGAATCTTAAAAATTGGCACACCTAGAAGAAAAAACGAAGTGCAATATTTCCCGGGGAAAGTAAATTTTTCTGAGAAGATTCATCCCTAACCTAGATGAAATCATAAAGCATATCACTAACACGCTCAAGAAAATAAGTGATATAAAGTGGAACCATGAAGCCAAAAAATCCTTTAAAGATATTAAAGTGGCATTTACCAAATCCCCAGTACTGGCCAATCCCAACTTTGAATTTTTTTTATATTGTTTTCTTTTGCCTCAGAGCACACCATTGCTAGTGTTTTATTACAGAAGGTTGAGAAAAAATTTGAGAGGCCTATAGCATACTATAGCAAGACATTGAGGGATTCCCCATTAAAGTATCATATAATGGAAAAGTAGGCATATGCACTGGTTAAGGCCCTAAAGGAGTTTAGAGTGTATATCGGGCATTCTCATACCACTGACTATGTGTCTAATAGTTATGTGAAAGACATTTTAACTCAGCCTGATCCTGAGGGAAAAAGGGGAAAGTGGATAGCTGTGTTGTTGGAGTATGACCTTGAGATCAAACCTACCAAGTTGATCAAGGGGCAGGGACTTGCAAAGCTGATGGCACAGAAAAATTGTGAGCTCTTAGGAATAAATTTCCTTTCTGACTTGTCAACAGATTCAAAAGAAGAAAGGGTCACTCAGGTATCTAAAAAATTCCTTGACTCCCCATGCTATGCTGACATTATTTATGTGTTGAGAAATTTGCAGGCTCCTCCTGAATTGACACAAACCAAGGCCAGGTTTTTAAAGCTAAAAGCAACAAAGTTTTGTATTGTAAATTAGCCTCTGTATTGGAAGGATCTAGGAGGAATTTTGTTGAGTTATTTGTAGGAGGGAGAAGTATAAAAGAACATAAAAGAGTTTCATAAAGGAGATTGTGGAGGGAACCACTATTGGAAAAATACTGTGCACAAGATATTGAGGGTTGGGTTCAATTGGCCTAGAATTTTTTTTGATGTCTACAAAGAAGTTTCAAGCTATCATGAATGCCAAATTTTTGATGGGAAAAGAAAATTGCAACCTTTTCCCTTGAAACCCATCTATGTTGAAGAACCTTTTAGACAATGGGGCCTTGATTTCATAGGATAAATTCATCCACAGTCTTCAACTCAACATAGATGGATACTGACAGACACAAATTACTTCACCAAGTGGAGTGAAATAGTTCCCACTAGGTAAGCCACATATGCTGTTATCATTCAGTTTTTGGAGAACGATATTTTGTCCAGGTTTGGGTGTCCAATCAAAATCATTATAGATAATGAAAAAACTTTTAAGTCCAAGAAGATGGAAAATTTTTGTAGTGATTACAATATAACTCTTGGCCATTCCACAACTTATTACCCTCAAGGTAATGGATTGGATGATTCATCCAATAAGAGCTTAACCATAATTATCAAGAAGCTGCTGCAAGATAACAAAAAGGCTTGGCATAAAAAGCTCATCCATGCACTATGTGCTGATTGGATCACTACTAAAAGGTCTATTGCCACTTCACCCTTCCATATTGTGTCTGGAACAAAGGCATTTTTTCCTACTGCATTAGGATTCATTGATGAGATTGCTATAGGAGCAAGATGTTGAAACAGATGCCACTCAAAGGAGAATAGATGAATTGATCAGTGTCCAACAAACAAGAGAAAAAGCCTTCAACAACTCTCAGACACACCAAGGCATGATTAAAAAGGATTTCGAAATGCATACCAAGGAAGATGATTTAAAAGTGGGGTATTTGGTGTTGAGATGGGATGCCAGAAATGAAGACAGAGGAAAGCATGGGAAATTTGACCATTTATGGCTGGGACCTTTCAAAATTGTGGCATACCATAGAAATAATTCCCATATGCTACACAAACGTAATGGAGATATCGTTGGAGGAGGACCTATGAATGACAAGTTTCTCAAACATTATATTGTTTAAAGGAATTTTCACCCTTTCCATTCATTGTATATAACCATTTTTTTTTTTGGTTGAAGCAATCAGAATCAAATCAACAGAAATTGAAGCCCAAAGCGAAGGCCCTAAGTTATGCTAAGTATAATTTGAGTTTTGTGAATAAGATGTTGATAGATTTAGTTGTAGGAGTAAAATAAATCCCAATGGGTAGGCACTTGGTCTTCCATTCTTTGCTACCTCGCTGGGAGGATAGCATCCCAGTTGGAGCCCATGTTATCACCATGAAATTTTTTGTGTGAAATTGAGATTTTAGGACTTAGCGAGGTGCTAAATTGGTTGGGAGTTTGATAAATCAAGGGAAGGAACAAATCTAGTAGGAAGAGGCTAAATCTGGTGGGGCACTAAGGTGATGGGACCCGATGCGTGGCATATTGCGAGCTCCCTAGATCAACGATTGAGGATCATTTTGGGGGGAGGAGTTGTGCGGAAGATAATTCCCGAACGAGGGCCGAAAACTAAACCATGGTTTTCGGTCGGGACCACATGGCGCCACTGGGTGTATTTCGGGGCGAGAAGCGGGTTGCCCCCAACCACTTCTTCATGCCCCCAAAATTGGAAAAGTATATAAAGGGCATTTGTTGTTTATTTTATTATTTTTCAAAATAATGGAATGTTTGAAAGTTGGTTCGACCACCCCCATTCAACTGCAGCTCAACAGTACACCAAGTTCACACCATTTCTGCTCATTTCCAGGTATTTTTCATCGCCGCCATGGACCCTATCATAACTTTAGTGACAGAGAAAGACCCTATGTCGAACGAAGAATCCCTAATTGACCGAGATTTAGATGTTTTCGACACCGAAATCTCCATTTCTCCCATCTATGTGTCCAGAAGCAATCTGTCCGATAATGTAGAAAAGTAGATACCATTCCTTGAGGCAATCTAGGCCAATACAGTCCCTTATGATTTCAGAGTCACTTTTCCTTTTCCCAAATTCACAGGTTGGTGCATAGATCAATATTCACAGGAAGATAAAGATGTCATAAATAAACAGGGGTTCGAGGTCTTGTGTAGGGTAGAGAGTTAATGAATTTGAGATGTCGTCGGCATACCAAAGTCTTTCTCTATAGTGTCTGAACCTTTCGATGAAGAAAATCTAATTAGGGTCTACAAAGAGTGTCCATCAGAAGTCAAAGATATGTTTTTATAGAAAATTTTCAAACCATAACATCTTTCAGAGAGTCTGTCTTTGCTAATGAATGCGAGTATAATGGTTATTGAGGTCCAATGGGTATGTTCCCTGTTGAGTCAAATTTTAGTTCTAGATAGTGACAAACATGTGGTCGAGGTCATGCTGGGTTTCCTGTTGACATTTTTTTAGTCAGAGTCTGGTCTGTCAGTCCATATTAGTTTTGATCAATTCATAGCTAATAATATCCATAAACAACTAGTGAATTTTTGCTCTCTAATACATTTCATATATTACACCCATTTGCTGAAGATTTTCCTGGGAACAAATAAGAGAGGATTTCTTGAAGCAACATTCATATCAACTGAATGTAATAAGATTACATTGATTATATTCATCAACAAAGTCATGTCTAGGGTTTACAGTTTGATTTTCAACACCAACCTACCTAGAGTTCTGGATGACATGAGGAGCTATCTACAACCAAATCCAGAAAATAGAGTCCGGAACTGGGTACTAGTCATGCATTTGTGTTGACCACCTTTTGTGCAAGCAACGAGCTGAATGTGAATGTTAATCTGATGTAATTTTACACTTGTATTTATAATTTCCCATAAACCGATGATGATGAGAACTGGAGGTGCAACTTGCACAATCTTAACATGAACTATGAAATGATGAGCTCAGAGGTAACCTTTCGTTAACTTGAGTTCCCATGAGCATGCATGCACCAACACAACTTTTTTCAAACATTTAAAAAATTTCTAAACATTTAAAATAATAAAACAACACACTTTCCTACTGTTTGCAAGAACAGACATGTTCTTGCAAATCAATGTTTTTCTGCATAAAAAAGACTTGGTCAACCTGCTATAATCCCACTAATGATAAATTCAAGATGACATGTGTTATTAACTCAAACTAGAATGTGCAATAACTTTCCAAGAAAGTAAGAAAATGGTGCAAAGTCAATAGAAGGGTGAGAACAGATCAAACTGACTCATTATACCATGGAAAAGAAACTGAACAAAAATCAGGCTTACAGATGTATAGGCTAATGGAGGGAAAGAACATAGTTACAAACCTAGGTTTTAACACTAGTAAAGGCCACTAAGTTTTCCAACTCACAGTCGGCCTCCGGGGGGTACAATCGATAGTCAAGACCGAACGTATGGGAAGTATATCAAATTATGAAATTCTTCAAGAGAATTGAAAACAAGTGGACCGATAAGACTCCTAAGGACCCCAAATGGATTTGGGATTCACAAAGCACTGAGACCAAATGAAATCAATAGTTTCTCAAGAAGAACCCCTAATATACTCTCTTTTCGCTACAATTAGTCAATCTTTTGAGGGGTAATCTCTAATGCTCTTCCACAAGCGACCTCATGTTTAGCCCCTGTGTTAGAGAGGATTCCTGGCTATGCTTATATGACAATTGGATTTTATTACTCTTTAGCGTTCTATAGTCTTGTTTAGTAACCTTGGACAATTTACTCACTTTTCCTACTCCAAAGATTCTAATCCTACGCGACTATTGGTATGCTATATAAAAAAAATGTCTAGTTGATTTTGTTAGCGCATTGGTTGATTTTAATGGCTTTGTTTACTCAGAAAGGTCCACCGAGATGAAACTAATGATGTGTGAGACTCAACTCCAATAGAATGCAAAAAAAATGAAATGCAATCGCTTCTTTTCTATGAATTCTATCAATGGAAAGGAGAAGATTCATTTTCTTCTTAACAAGAACTCAATATCATGCAACTTTCCAAAATGATGTTAAACTATCAAAAAAAAATCTGAAATCCTAAAGAAAATACAAGACTATCTCTTTCAAAACATGTACCAAAACAAAATTCCTAAGAATGCATAAATTCTCTTTGTTTTATTGAATGTGCAATGAAATCTCTTCAAATGCAAAACTTTTATGCTTCTTATCTTTCAATGAGAATGAAATAAATCAATGTTTGACACTAAGGAACTCGAAGAAAAAAGAAACCAAACAAAGTGAACTCAAAATATTGATGAAAACTTAAAGAAATCAAGTGTGAGATAACTTGTTCAATCAAGGACTCAAATTATGTAAACGAGAAAGAAGAACATCACTCTTTGAAATCCTAAAAAATGAGCAACAAAAGCCAAAGATTAAGGTTGGGTTGCAACGAACAATAGAGTCTCAAGCATTCAAAAGAACAAAGATTTCTAAATAAGGAAACAAAGAAGCTCAAAACAAAGAAACCTTTGCAAATTCAAGTTAACAAAAACTACAAAAATAATTAAGTTATCAGAAATCTGAAGACTTTTAGGATGAAGATTAGACTACTGGAAGGCAGACACTAAGGGATCTTGTTAACCAAAGGTAATCATACAATTTTGCAACTTAAAGAATTTTCAAACTCAAGGGAGGTAAAATAAGTGATAAATGCCAATCTATTAGACAAACACAGTCAAAACCAAACATATAGGACTCTGGGACAAAGCCTCCAATCAAAGGACTAAGAAAAATAGGGAAAATATTCTTGAAACCAATCAAAAGAGGAGATTAATGCTCCTATAACAAGGGACACATGTCATTTAAAAAGGGTCAAAACTCTGTAAGACAATATGGGGGAGTGTTTATAATGGTAATTAACGCTCTGTGAGACACTATGGGGGAGTGTTTATGCCTGGAAGTGTTGGAAAAACACCAAAATTTTCCCAGAATCAGTAGAGATCAGGGCAATGACTCTGTAAACTTCACAATGAAGTAGAGGGAAGAGGAATGATTCAACATCAAGAATCAAACAATACTCAACAAGGACTAGACTAACCAAGGGAATACTAGTCAAAGTTCTTCCCTAGTGGAGTCACCTTTTTTTTGTTGTGAGAAATTTCACCCTGCAGACAGGTTGAACTCCCCTTTGGACCAAGACCCCTTCTTTGTTCCAAATATAGAAGAAAACAAATGGAAACTAATGTCCCTTTAAATATATGTTAACTAACATAAATGATAAGGAAGAGAATGTGGTGTACTTTTTTATGATGGTCATCCTCGTTGTTCCAACCTCTGACCTTGATCTCCAAGATCCTAGGTGCAAGACATGACCTGCAATGGAGAACAATGAATCTCCTTCTTCTACTTTATGTGGTTAGAAAAAATATATCAATCTATGATGAATGAAACAACAATATACAAGCATATGTTTGGACACATGAACTTGAAGGGAATAGGGCAAGTTTTTATTAATGGAAAGACAATAAAGAAAGCACTTACAAATCACGTTTGATGTTGCAACAACTTCTCCAAGCTCTCCAGTCCAACCCTTTCATGAATGTCTTGAGATCATAATGATGACACTTCAATGGATTCCTCCCCATTTCACCTTGGAATGGCTTCATTTTATAGAAGTTAGAGGCTTAACCATCATGAGATATTTTGGGAAATTGTTGAGGATTTTACTCCATAAGTTGGGATTTGGCTTCTTGAGGTTGCCTAGGATGGATCCAAGTAGGGTGACTCAAATTATTGACCCAAAAAAACTTGAATCTCCTTGGATACGGACCTTGGAAAAAGGTGGGATAATTACAACCTCCTTTGACCACATTAACGTGTTGAAATAATGTAACTGCAAAGAGTATTCTTATTCTTATTGATATATTATTTATAGGATTAATCCCCATTGTGGATTAATCATGTCGGTAATTGTATTAGGACCAAATCCCCTTTTGCGGATTGGTCAACGAACAATTGTAATAGGCAGAATAAGAAGTCGGCCCCAGTAGTTATTATTGAGACCCATAAAAATAATAAAGGTGGGTTTACCCACCCAGAGTGAGAGGTTGACCCTGCCAGTGAAGACCCTTCACACGTGCCAGACTTGTATATATAGAGAGGCTAGCACCTCACTTTATCACACAACACACTTGCTCATTTTCTAAGAGGCAAGCTACAACTTACCAGTTGGAGAGAGGGAGAAGAGTGGCCCATCTTTTGGAGAGGACTATCTGTATTGGTTTGAGTTATCTCTTGACCTTATATTGGCAATTTATGATAAGGAAGTTTTTGCTGGGTTTTCTTCCCCTAGAGGGTTTCCCAGGATAAATGTTGTGTCTCTTGTAAATGTGTATTTCTTAGTGATCTTGTTCTTATGTTGCTCTTATCTATTGAAATGCAAATAACTATAATAATGGCATAAACATGAACATGGAATCAAAGCCAACCTGAAGGAAACATATTTCGCAAGAGAAAAACGTCACTGTTGCAGTACCTGCAAATTAGGGTTTTTCAAAAGTGAATCTTTTCAGCCCTAAAACTATCTAAAAAGTTGCGTCCTCCCCTAAGGATCAATTTGTCACTATCAGCGCACTTTTTCAGTGGCTAGATCTCCCGAAAAGTGAAACCCTAGTTTCAAAAAGTACCAGAAAACCAGAAAACCAGAGTACCAGAAGTACCAGAAAACCAGAAGCACCAGTCTAGAAATCCATAGATCAAGTTTGAGGGGGGTAAAAGTTGGATTTTCGAAATTCTGACTGCACCAGCTAACTTGCCTCAGCTCAGCGCATCTATCCCCTGGATCAGAATTTCAAAATTCAAAGTTTTAAAAATTAGGGTTTCCTCATAAAACCCTAAGTTGCAGTCTCAGAACCAGTAGTAGTTACAGTACCAGTTGTATTTGCAGCAGTAGAACCAGTTGCAATCACCCTTGAAATTTTCTCAAGAGTTGGCAATGATTATCGCTACTACCAGATGGAGCCACTACCTGCAAATGTCATCAGAGGTATGTACTTACATATGTTTAATGGTTAAACCCTAAAGAGTATTTGCAGGAGAAGGCATCTCTTGCCATAGATCCAGAAGGATCTCAAGATCCAACACATTCATAGGAATGATGCAACCCAGGTGTGATTATTCTAATATGCATCTATTTGTTATGAAATTATCTTGATTAGTGTTGCATGTTGAAGCTATGATCAAACTATTAGAATAATTAAAAGTTGATCATAGAGCTTATCCTCTAACCTAACTTTCTGTCAAGATAGCGCATTGTCTTAGTACATCAGACAGGTTGAAGAAATCACTCGTCACTTGAGTGAAGGAGACCTGAAAGAAAAGCAAGCACTCACTCTTGAGGACAAGGCTCCAGGTTTGATTAATCAAGATTCAAAGGTACACATGACAAGTTGATGACTATAGTTGAGGCAACAATCTTTGTAAAGTATTATACTTGATAGCATGTGAGCATATAAAGGTAAATACTTTGCTTGATACAACTAACACCTCCTCTAGGAGAAACCTCGTGCGTTCGTTCCAGGTTGCCATGGAAGAATGCTTGGTCACAACACTATGAGAGTGTTGACCTCATTTTGTATTGTATTCCTTACCTTTAATCTTTGCTTCAGATAAATTATAAGTGATAGCTCTAAAGGAGCTACTGTGATGATTGTTCATGCTATTTCTTTATATTATGAGAAGGATATTATTCTTGCTTGTTGTTTTGTTGACCTTGCTCCAGGTCACATGAGGAAGCTATAGTGAAGGTTGCAGAAGGCAACATGCTAAAGGAGAGATCATAAATGAAGCAATCATCAATGGAAAAGAAGAAGGTGGGTCACTCAGAAGCTGCCATGATCCACGCTATTGAAGAATCGATCTGAAATCTAGAAGATTAGCTCACATCAACTATAAGGCGCTACCATACATATGCAAAGATGTCACAAGTTTACCAGAACTCAAGGTTGATCAAGAAGGCATATGCAATGGATGTGCGAAAGGGAAGAATATCAAGAACCCTTTTCCAAAGAGGGACAACAAAGCAGAAGGAGTACTGGAACTCATTCATTCAGATGTGTGTGGCCCAATGCCATCATCCTCCATTAATGGGTATGTATACTATGTATGATTCATTAATGATTATTCTTGTAAAAGACCTGGATATATTTGAAGTGTTCAGCAAGATCAAGGAATTCAAAGCCTTGATAGAAAACCTTTCTGTAAGGAAGATTAAGATACTCAGGTCAGATAATGGAGGAGAATATACCTGAAAAGAGTTCGTGAATACCTGCAAAGATGTTGGGATCAAGATCCCCAACAAAACGGTGTAGCTGAAAGGAAGAACAAAACAATCATGGAAGCTGTAAAGACCATGATTCACGATCAAGATCTTCCTATGTGCTTATGGGAAGAAGTAGCAATGGAAACTGTTTATGTGCAGAACCAATTATCCCATAGTGCACTTGGGTTCAAGAGCCCATAAGAGATGTTCACTAGAAAGAGGCCAGAGGTAAGTCATCTCAAAATATTTGGCTGTCCAGTGTTTATTCATATACCAAAAGAGAAAAGAAACAAGCTCGAACCCTCCAGCAAGAAGGAAATATTTGTGGGATATTGTGAGGTCTCCAAGGCCTTCAGAATCTACATACCTAGTCACTGCCATATTGAAATCAGCAGGGATGTGACCTTTGATGAAGAAGAAACACTTAAGAAATCAAGAAGATGCCAGCTTGAAGAAGTATATGAGGAGGAACCTGTAAATCCCAGGATTGCAGAATCTGTGAGGGAAGTTCCCAGAACTGCAGAACCTGTAAGGGAAGTCGTAAATTCCCCTGATGAGGAGACTCCTGAAGATCATGATATAACAAAAGTTCAAGAACCTCCTCATATGACCTTCTCCCATAAAAGAAAGCCTACTTGGGCAAGAGAGATTATTCAAGATGGAGAGAAGAATGGTGTTCTAGAAGGAACCTTGAGTCAGGTGAAAAGACCAAAGCCATTCTCTAGTTACACGACTTTGATGTGTAATCTACTAGATGAAGAACCTACCTACTTTGAAGAAGCCATTCAAAAGAAGGAATGGGCAGATTCCATGACAGAGGAATACCAATCCATAATAAAGAATGATGTATGGGAAATAGTTCCCAGACCAAAAAGTAAGGATGCGGTGTCATCAAAATGGCTCTTCAAAATAAAACATGCTGCTGATGGAAGTATTGAGAAATATAAAGCAAGATTTGTCGCTCATGGATTTTCCCAAAAGGAAGGCATTGACTATGAAGAGACATTCTCTCCTGTGGCCAAATAAACTTCGATCAGAACCATCATAGCTCTTGCAGCTAAGATGAAATGGAAGCTACACTAGATGGACGTGAAGATAGCTTTCCTGAATGGTGTCATCGAAGAGGAAGTGTATATAGAGCAACCCAAAGGATTTGAGGTTGAAGACATGAAGTCTCATGTCTACAGATTGAAGAAATCCTTATATGGATTGAAGCAAGCCCCTAGGGCTTGGTATGGCCGTATAGACAGTTTCTTGACGAACTTAGGCTTTACCAAGAGTAAAGCAGACTCAAATCTCTACTTCAAAATTATGGATAATGAACCAATAATATTACTACTGTATGTGGATGACTTATTCTTAACTGGAGAAGAAAAGCTCATCACTGAATGTAAAAAGAGACTTGCCGCAGAATTTGAAATGAAAGACCTTGGCCTAATGCATTACTTCTTAGGTCTTGAGGTATGGTAGAGTCCAGAAAGGATCTTCCTTAACCAAGGGAAGTGCACAATTGAAATCTTAAAGAGATTCGACATGCTAGAATGTAAGTCCATGAATACACCCATGGAAACAAAGCTGAAGCTGCCGGTCGATACTTCGTCAGACTTGATAGATGCCACACTGTATAGACAAGTTATTGGATCACTGATGTACCTGACGAACACTAGACCAGACATTTGTTTTGCAGTGAACACCTTGAGTGATTTTCGGGTAGAGCCCAAATGTGTTCACCTAGTGGTAGCAAAACATGTGATGAGGTACCTTAAAGGTACAATGGATTATGGTCTCAGCTATGATGGAGATCATGACTTCACATTGAGTGGATACACTGATTCAGATTGGGAAGGAAGCATTGCTGACAGAAAAAGCACTTCTGGATGATGTTTCAGTTTGGGATCAACCATGATCTTGTGGCAGAGCAGGAAGCAATCCAGTATTGCTCTCATCACAACGGAAGCAGAGTACATTGCCGCATGTTCTGCTAGCTGTGAAGCTATATGAATTCAAAAGTTGCTGACTGGCCTATTTGACTTGGAGATGAGAGCAACCGTGATTATATGTGACAACCAGAGTTGCATAAAGATGACAGAGAATCCTGTATTCCACGACAGGTCGAAGCACATAGAGATCCGCTATTATTTCATCTGCGACATGGTACAGAGAGGAGCCTTGAAGCTCCAATACATTAGCACGGATGAACATGTTGCTGATGTGTTGACCAAACCTCTATCTCATGTAAAGTTTGAACACTTTTGAGATAAGCTTGGTATAGTCCGAAAGGACCCTCCCTGAAAGGGGGAGTATATATATATTCCTTGCTTTTGACCTCGTTGTTAGACGTAAAGCAAGATGAGTCATTGCTTCTGACCTCACTGTTAGACATAAAGCAAGACGTTGTGTGTTCCTTGCTTCTGACCTCGCTGTTAGATGTAAAGAAAGATGAGTCATTGCTTCTGACCTCACCGTTAGACGCAAAGCAAGACGATGTGTGTTCCTTGCTTTTGACCTTGCTGTCAGACGTAAAGCAAGATGAGTCATTGCTTCTGACTTCGCTGTTAGACGTAAATCAAGACACTATGTGTATTCCTTGCTTCTGATCTAGTTGTTAGACATAAAGCAAGATGATTGCTTGCTTCTGACCTCGTTGTTAGACGTAAAGCAAGACGATGATGTGGTCCTTGCTTCTGACCTAGTTGTTAGACGTAAAGCAAGATGATTCCTTGCTTCTGAACTCGTTGTTAGACGTAAAGCAAGATGATGACGTGTTCCTTGCTTCTGACCTAGTTGTTAGACGTAAAGCAAGATGATTCTTGCTTCTGACCTCGTTGTTAGACGTAAAGCAAGATGATGATGTACCTTGCTTCTGACCTAGTTGTTAGATGTAAAGCAAGATGTGACTGACATTGAGCTACCAGCTTAACAGCTGTGACATTGAGCCAGTGTAGTACTGTGATGTGTCAGCCTAGTGCTGTGATGAGGTATCAGTTTTTACTGATACATATTGATGCAGATGATGATGGCATTCTTTCGAGAATGACGATGCTACCGATGAAGAAAACTTCCGATGACTCGTAAATATGCCATCCAATGTTCCAAGATGATATTGATGATACTGTCCTCCTGATGCCACTGATGATGCAAACCTCTCTTGCCTAGTGCTGTTGAAGAATACCCTTCTTGTTAACGTGGAGTGTTGAAATAATGTAACTGCAAAGAGTATTCTTATTATTGTTGATATATTATTTATAGGATTAATCCCCATTGTGGATTAATCATGTCAGTAATTGTATTAGGACCAAATCCCCTTTTGTGGATTGGTCAACGGACAATTGTAATAGACAGAATAAGAAGTCGGCCCCAACAGTTATTATTGAAACCCAGAAAAATAATAAAGGTGGGTTTACCCACCCAGAGTGAGAGGTCGGCCCTGCCAGTGAAGACCCTTCACACGTGCCAGACTTGTATATATAGAGAGGCTAGCGCTTCACTTTATCACACAACACACTTGCTCATTTTCTAAGACGCAAGCCGCAACTTACCAATTGGAGAGAGGGAGAAGAGTGGTGCATCTTTTGGAGAGGACTATCTGTATTGGTTTGAGTTATCTCTTGACATTGTATTGGCAATTTATGATAAGGAAGTTTTTGCTGGGTTTTCTTCCCCTAGAGGGTTTCCCAGGATAAATTCTATGTCTCTTGTGAATGTATATTTCTCAGTGATCTTGTTCTTATGTTGCTCTTATATATTGAAATGCAAAGAACTATAATAATGGCATAAACATTAACACAACAGTCCCTCAAAACTAAACACAGAGCGTTGGAAACACTCCCTAAGCATGGGAAGGGGAGTGTTGATAAGGGTTCAATGCTCCCTATACATGGGAAAGGGAGAGTTGAACTTCAAAACCCTACAAAAATGGTCAAAATTCCAAGTAAAAGGCATGTTTCCGGCTTTCAAATGATGGGTTTCTTCCTCCAAAATGACTTAGGGCTTATGACAAATTTTATTTCATGGTGTCAAGGGGTTTTGACACTTAGTAAAGTGCACGTGACACTTAGTAAGGTGCATACAACACTTGACAAAGTGCATGAGACACTTATTAAGGTGCATACGACACTTTAAGACACTTGCAACACTTAGGTGTAAATAGGTGTGACACTTAAGTGTGACATTTTGGTGTGTAACATCGGGTAAAAATTTGAGAAACTTACTCGGATAAAAATTTTGAGGGATAGGAAATTGACAATTTTTCTCGCAAATGTTGTATGAAATTTAAAAATTTTGCAATGTCGATTTATGTTACAACAAACTCCATAATGAGTGCCTCTTTCTTTGTATTTTCATTTTCATAACTA
>ML819892.1:81471-92288 GCA_009831015.1 Picea engelmannii | reverse complement strand
TATCCCACCTTTTTCCAAGGTCCGTATCCAAGGAGATTCAAGTTTTTTTGGGTCAATAATTTGAGTCACCCTACTTGGATCCATCCTAGGCAACCTCAAGAAGCCAAATCCCAACTTATGGAGTAAAATCCTCAACAATTTCCCAAAATATCTCATGATGGTTAAGCCTCTAACTTCTATAAAATGAAGCCATTCCAAGGTGAAATGGGGAGGAATCCATTGAAGTGTCATCATTATGATCTCAAGACATTCATGAAAGGGTTGGACTGGAGAGCTTGGAGAAGTTGTTGCAACATCAAACGTGATTTGTAAGTGCTTTCTTTATTGTCTTTCCATTAATAAAAACTTGCCCTATTCCCTTCAAGTTCATGTGTCCAAACATATGCTTGTATATTGTTGTTTCATTCATCATAGATTGATATATTTTTTCTAACCACATAAAGTAGAAGAAGGAGATTCATTGTTCTCCATTGCAGGTCATGTCTTGCACCTAGGATCTTGGAGATCAAGGTCAGAGGTTGGAACAACGAGGATGACCATCATAAAAAAGTACACCACATTCTCTTCCTTATCATTTATGTTAGTTAACATATATTTAAAGGGACATTAGTTTCCATTTGTTTTCTTCTATATTTGGAACAAAGAAGGGGTCTTGGTCCAAAGGGGAGTTCAACCTGTCTGCAGGGTGAAATTTCTCACAACAAAAAAAAGGTGACTCCACTAGGGAAGAACTTTGACTAGTATTCCCTTGGTTAGTCTAGTCCTTGTTGAGTATTGTTTGATTCTTGATGTTGAATCATTCCTCTTCCCTCTACTTCATTGTGAAGTTTACAGAGTCATTGCCCTGATCTCTACTGATTCTGGGAAAATTTTGGTGTTTTTCCAACACTTCCAGGCATAAACACTCCCCCATAGTGTCTCACAGAGCGTTAATTACCATTATAAACACTCCCCCATATTGTCTTACAGAGTTTTGACCCTTTTTAAATGACATGTGTCCCTTGTTATAGGAGCATTAATCTCCTCTTTTGATTGGTTTCAAGAATATTTTCCCTATTTTTCTTAGTCCTTTGATTGGAGGCTTTGTCCCAGAGTCCTATATGTTTGGTTTTGACTGTGTTTGTCTAATAGATTGGCATTTATCACTTATTTTACCTCCCTTGAGTTTGAAAATTCTTTAAGTTGCAAAATTGTATGATTACCTTTGGTTAACAAGATCCCTTAGTGTCTGCCTTCCAGTAGTCTAATCTTCATCCTAAAAGTCTTCAGATTTCTGATAACTTAATTATTTTTGTAGTTTTTGTTAACTTGAATTTGCAAAGGTTTCTTTGTTTTGAGCTTCTTTGTTTCCTTATTTAGAAATCTTTGTTCTTTTGAATGCTTGAGACTCTATTGTTCGTTGCAACCCAACCTTAATCTTTGGCTTTTGTTGCTCATTTTTTAGGATTTCAAAGAGTGATGTTCTTCTTTCTCGTTTACATAATTTGAGTCCTTGATTGAACAAGTTATCTCACACTTGATTTCTTTAAGTTTTCATCAATATTTTGAGTTCACTTTGTTTGGTTTCTTTTTTCTTCGAGTTCCTTAGTGTCAAACATTGATTTATTTCATTCTCATTGAAAGATAAGAAGCATAAAAGTTTTGCATTTGAAGAGATTTCATTGCACATTCAATAAAACAAAGAGAATTTATGCATTCTTAGGAATTTTGTTTTGGTACATGTTTTGAAAGAGATAGTCTTGTATTTTCTTTAGGATTTCAGATTTTTTTTTGATAGTTTAACATCATTTTGGAAAGTTGCATGATATTGAGTTCTTGTTAAGAAGAAAATGAATCTTCTCCTTTCCATTGATAGAATTCATAGAAAAGAAGCGATTGCATTTCATTTTTTTTGCATTCTATTGGAGTTGAGTCTCACACATCATTAGTTTCATCTCGGTGGACCTTTCTGAGTAAACAAAGCCATTAAAATCAACCAATGCGCTAACAAAATCAACTAGACATTTTTTTTATATAGCATACCAATAGTCGCGTAGGATTAGAATCTTTGGAGTAGGAAAAGTGAGTAAATTGTCCAAGGTTACTAAACAAGACTATAGAACGCTAAAGAGTAATAAAATCCAATTGTCATATAAGCATAGCCAGGAATCCTCTCTAACACAGGGGCTAAACATGAGGTCGCTTGTGGAAGAGCATTAGAGATTACCCCTCAAAAGATTGACTAATTGTAGCGAAAAGAGAGTATATTAGGGGTTCTTCTTGAGAAACTATTGATTTCATTTGGTCTCAGTGCTTTGTGAATCCCAAATCCATTTGGGGTCCTTAGGAGTCTTATCGGTCCACTTGTTTTCAATTCTCTTGAAGAATTTCATAATTTGATATACTTCCCATACGTTCGGTCTTGACTATCGATTGTACCCCCCGGAGGCCGACTGTGAGTTGGAAAACTTAGTGGCCTTTACTAGTGTTAAAACCTAGGTTTGTAACTATGTTCTTTCCCTCCATTAGCCTATACATCTGTAAGCCTGATTTTTGTTCAGTTTCTTTTCCATGGTATAATGAGTCAGTTTGATCTGTTCTCACCCTTCTATTGACTTTGCACCATTTTCTTACTTTCTTGGAAAGTTATTGCACATTCTAGTTTGAGTTAATAACACATGTCATCTTGAATTTATCATTAGTGGGATTATAGCAGGTTGACCAAGTCTTTTTTATGCAGAAAAACATTGATTTGCAAGAACATGTCTGTTCTTGCAAACAGTAGGAAAGTGTGTTGTTTTATTATTTTAAATGTTTAGAAATTTTTTAAATGTTTGAAAAAAGTTGTGTTGGTGCATGCATGCTCATGGGAACTCAAGTTAACGAAAGGTTACCTCTGAGCTCATCATTTCATAGTTCATGTTAAGATTGTGCAAGTTGCACCTCCAGTTCTCATCATCATCGGTTTATGGGAAATTATAAATACAAGTGTAAAATTACATCAGATTAACATTCACATTCAGCTCGTTGCTTGCACAAAAGGTGGTCAACACAAATGCATGACTAGTACCCAGTTCCGGACTCTATTTTCTGGATTTGGTTGTAGATAGCTCCTCATGTCATCCAGAACTCTAGGTAGGTTGGTGTTGAAAATCAAACTGTAAACCCTAGACATGACTTTGTTGATGAATATAATCAATGTAATCTTATTACATTCAGTTGATATGAATGTTGCTTCAAGAAATCCTCTCTTATTTGTTCCCAGGAAAATCTTCAGCAAATGGGTGTAATATATGAAATGTATTAGAGAGCAAAAATTCACTAGTTGTTTATGGATATTATTAGCTATGAATTGATCAAAACTAATATGGACTGACAGACCAGACTCTGACTAAAAAAATGTCAACAGGAAACCCAGCATGACCTCGACCACATGTTTGTCACTATCTAGAACTAAAATTTGACTCAACAGGGAACATACCCATTGGACCTCAATAACCATTATACTCGCATTCATTAGCAAAGACAGACTCTCTGAAAGATGTTATGGTTTGAAAATTTTCTATAAAAACATATCTTTGACTTCTGATGGACACTCTTTGTAGACCCTAATTAGATTTTCTTCATCGAAAGGTTCAGACACTATAGAGAAAGACTTTGGTATGCCGACGACATCTCAAATTCATTAACTCTCTACCCTACACAAGACCTCGAACCCCTGTTTATTTATGACATCTTTATCTTCCTGTGAATATTGATCTATGCACCAACCTGTGAATTTGGGAAAAGGAAAAGTGACTCTGAAATCATAAGGGACTGTATTGGCCTAGATTGCCTCAAGGAATGGTATCTACTTTTCTACATTATCGGACAGATTGCTTCTGGACACATAGATGGGAGAAATGGAGATTTCGGTGTCGAAAACATCTAAATCTCGGTCAATTAGGGATTCTTCGTTCGACATAGGGTCTTTCTCTGTCACTAAAGTTATGATAGGGTCCATGGCGGCGATGAAAAATACCTGGAAATGAGCAGAAATGGTGTGAACTTGGTGTACTGTTGAGCTGCAGTTGAATGGGGGTGGTCGAACCAACTTTCAAACATTCCATTATTTTGAAAAATAATAAAATAAACAACAAATGCCCTTTATATACTTTTCCAATTTTGGGGGCATGAAGAAGTGGTTGGGGGCAACCCGCTTCTCGCCCCGAAATACACCCAGTGGCGCCATGTGGTCCCGACCGAAAACCATGGTTTAGTTTTCGGCCCTCGTTCGGGAATTATCTTCCGCACAACTCCTCCCCCCAAAATGATCCTCAATCGTTGATCTAGGGAGCTCGCAATATGCCACGCATCGGGTCCCATCACCTTAGTGCCCCACCAGATTTAGCCTCTTCCTACTAGATTTGTTCCTTCCCTTGATTTATCAAACTCCCAACCAATTTAGCACCTCGCTAAGTCCTAAAATCTCAATTTCACACAAAAAATTTCATGGTGATAACATGGGCTCCAACTGGGATGCTATCCTCCCAGCGAGGTAGCAAAGAATGGAAGACCAAGTGCCTACCCATTGGGATTTATTTTACTCCTACAACTAAATCTATCAACATCTTATTCACAAAACTCAAATTATACTTAGCATAACTTAGGGCCTTCGCTTTGGGCTTCAATTTCTGTTGATTTGATTCTGATTGCTTCAACCAAAAAAAAAAATGGTTATATACAATGAATGGAAAGGGTGAAAATTCCTTTAAACAATATAATGTTTGAGAAACTTGTCATTCATAGGTCCTCCTCCAACGATATCTCCATTACGTTTGTGTAGCATATGGGAATTATTTCTATGGTATGCCACAATTTTGAAAGGTCCCAGCCATAAATGGTCAAATTTCCCATGCTTTCCTCTGTCTTCATTTCTGGCATCCCATCTCAACACCAAATACCCCACTTTTAAATCATCTTCCTTGGTATGCATTTCGAAATCCTTTTTAATCATGCCTTGGTGTGTCTGAGAGTTGTTGAAGGCTTTTTCTCTTGTTTGTTGGACACTGATCAATTCATCTATTCTCCTTTGAGTGGCATCTGTTTCAACATCTTGCTCCTATAGCAATCTCATCAATGAATCCTAATGCAGTAGGAAAAAATGCCTTTGTTCCAGACACAATATGGAAGGGTGAAGTGGCAATAGACCTTTTAGTAGTGATCCAATCAGCACATAGTGCATGGATGAGCTTTTTATGCCAAGCCTTTTTGTTATCTTGCAGCAGCTTCTTGATAATTATGGTTAAGCTCTTATTGGATGAATCATCCAATCCATTACCTTGAGGGTAATAAGTTGTGGAATGGCCAAGAGTTATATTGTAATCACTACAAAAATTTTCCATCTTCTTGGACTTAAAAGTTTTTTCATTATCTATAATGATTTTGATTGGACACCCAAACCTGGACAAAATATCGTTCTCCAAAAACTGAATGATAACAGCATATGTGGCTTACCTAGTGGGAACTATTTCACTCCACTTGGTGAAGTAATTTGTGTCTGTCAGTATCCATCTATGTTGAGTTGAAGACTGTGGATGAATTTATCCTATGAAATCAAGGCCCCATTGTCTAAAAGGTTCTTCAACATAGATGGGTTTCAAGGGAAAAGGTTGCAATTTTCTTTTCCCATCAAAAATTTGGCATTCATGATAGCTTGAAACTTCTTTGTAGACATCAAAAAAAATTCTAGGCCAATTGAACCCAACCCTCAATATCTTGTGCACAGTATTTTTCCAATAGTGGTTCCCTCCACAATCTCCTTTATGAAACTCTTTTATGTTCTTTTATACTTCTCCCTCCTACAAATAACTCAACAAAATTCCTCCTAGATCCTTCCAATACAGAGGCTAATTTACAATACAAAACTTTGTTGCTTTTAGCTTTAAAAACCTGGCCTTGGTTTGTGTCAATTCAGGAGGAGCCTGCAAATTTCTCAACACATAAATAATGTCAGCATAGCATGGGGAGTCAAGGAATTTTTTAGATACCTGAGTGACCCTTTCTTCTTTTGAATCTGTTGACAAGTCAGAAAGGAAATTTATTCCTAAGAGCTCACAATTTTTCTGTGCCATCAGCTTTGCAAGTCCCTGCCCCTTGATCAACTTGGTAGGTTTGATCTCAAGGTCATACTCCAACAACACAGCTATCCACTTTCCCCTTTTTCCCTCAGGATCAGGCTGAGTTAAAATGTCTTTCACATAACTATTAGACACATAGTCAGTGGTATGAGAATGCCCGATATACACTCTAAACTCCTTTAGGGCCTTAACCAGTGCATATGCCTACTTTTCCATTATATGATACTTTAATGGGGAATCCCTCAATGTCTTGCTATAGTATGCTATAGGCCTCTCAAATTTTTTCTCAACCTTCTGTAATAAAACACTAGCAATGGTGTGCTCTGAGGCAAAAGAAAACAATATAAAAAAAATTCAAAGTTGGGATTGGCCAGTACTGGGGATTTGGTAAATGCCACTTTAATATCTTTAAAGGATTTTTTGGCTTCATGGTTCCACTTTATATCACTTATTTTCTTGAGCGTGTTAGTGATATGCTTTATGATTTCATCTAGGTTAGGGATGAATCTTCTCAGAAAAATTTACTTTCCCCGGGAAATATTGCACTTCGTTTTTTCTTCTAGGTGTGCCAATTTTTAAGATTCCATCAACTCTGTTGGGATCTATCTTTATTCCCTCCTTTGAAATAATGTGACCAGGAAGCTTCCCCTCTTCCATGCCAAAATTAGACTTCTTGGGGTTCAATGAAATGCCAAATTTCCTACATTTTTGAAAAGCCCTCCTTAGATGTTTAATATGTTCTTCATTAGAAACTGAATACACGATGATATCATCTAAGTAAATAACAATAAATTTATCTTTCTCATCAACAAAAGTTATATCCATATCCCTTTGAAATGTTTCTTCTGCATTCATGAGCCCAAAAGGCATCTTGGCATACATGAAGGTGCCCCATGTTGTTATAAAGGTTGTCTTTTCCTAATCATCGGAGTGTACCATGATTTGATTGTACCCAGAGAAACCCTCCAGCATTGGAATTTTTTGAGAACCCGCCACTTTTTGTAGAATGTGATCCATCTTAGGTAGTGGGTAGTTGTCCTTGAGATACACCATCTTCAGATTTTTGAAATATACACATAATATGATCTCTCCACTCTTCTTTCTAACGGGTACTAGATTTTCCACCCACTTAGAAATCCTCAAAGACACTATAAACTTGGCTTCAAACAGATTATTTATCTCTTTCTCAATCAACGGTAGCATCAAAGGATTGATTCTTCTTAATTTTTGTTTGAAAGGTTTGTTGGAACAAATATTGAAAATTTCTCAACTCAGTGTCTTTCTCAAAAATTATGTTAGTTACGCCACTTAGTTTCAGACCCTTGTCACATGGTGTAAGCTTGTGTAACCATCAAACCCTTGCACCATTCGGCACAACCTTTCCACCGCAGTAAAAACTCTAAAACCTATCACTTTTTCGTCGAACTTTTCTATCGTCAAGATCTCAAAAGCTTTAAAAGTTTCCCAACATCTCTCGTTTTGTCCTACTTCACAATTCCTTCATTGTGAAGAGTGTCAAGTTACACAATCAAACTATAAGTTTGGTTCTTTCCATATATTATTTTAAAATTATTTTATATAATTTTAAAATTAATATTATATTTTAAAGTTTGAAAAGATATTAATTAAGCCAAACCCTTCGAATCATCCTCTTTTATAAAATCATTGGGTCCACTACTCTTCACTTCCCAATATCTGAATTATCCACTGTAAGCCACACATATGCCAAGTCACAAGACATGCACACAAGACTCCAAGGAGAGGTTTTCACGTGGGGATCAAAGAAACACACCAAATGTTCGAGCGTTAAGTCACATGAAGAAAGACTCACGAGGAGACCCGAAAGAGGTGTGCCATATGCCCAAAAATTGAAAGAATGGTATTACATGTAAATTTGGGCTCTATTTCGGGGATTTGGCCGACGTAGGGTTTCAAATAACCACTTCTACGTTTCCCTGAAACCCGAAAACCCGAAATCAGGACTCCAGTCATATGCAAAAAACTGCCTTGGGAAAAAACCATTTTTATCATCCTTGGAGAGGTCGTTATCTGATTTCTAATAGTCGATCGACATATAAAGATCCTAATATTTCTAGTGGTGTCTTCATAATTTCATTTGGAGCTTTGGAAGGCAGTCAAAAGTCCCCCGCAATATGAGGTTCATTTTCAAAAATGTGGTGTTTTTTTACTGTGTTGAGTCATCATTTTCAAATGATGATTCTGAGCGACTGGAGGATCATTTTGAGAAATGGTCGGAGGATTTTGTGACTAACACATAAGATATCAATAAAATCTCTCATTTTTCCTACATGTGTCACATATTGGGAGAATTGAATCCATCTCCGAGCCCTAATTTTTGGATCTCATATTTTCATGTTTTAACACATGGTTGTAAAATGCAGATCTGGGGAAAATGAAATGGATCTCAGGGAAATGAGAGAGGTTTTTTCTCAGAAAAAAATAGATGCACAAAATCCTCTTTCATTTTATACACAGCTTTCACGATTCGAGAGATACATAACCATAACCGCAAACCACTTTTCATCAGTTTGGCATATTTTCTATGGCAGAAAGTTTCAAGAATTGATTGTAATTGTTGTTATCTTTTAGATTTGGGAAGATTTTCGGCCTAAAGACCTATATGAGGCATATTTGTAAAAAAAATTGAAACGGGGGGGAACAGCCCGAGAGCCTTTTGGAGGCTGGGTTTGTAATGCATTTTCTTTCAACAGATATAGAATAGAATGCTAGGAGATTTTATACCTTGTCACTGTGTAATTTTGTTTTTCCTGTATTGTTTTCTCTGGTTTACATTCAATATTTTTTCCTTCTTTTACATATTTAACTTGTAATGGCTCTAATTCAGTAATACCTCTTCTTTAGTCATTTATCGGGCAGCCTATTAGGTTCAGTTTTTCCTCTGTTTATATGTTTGTCTTTCAAAGTTATTTGTCATTCCTCTATTGAAATGAATATTAGACTTATCAGAATTATATACCTAACTCTTTGTTTCAGCCTCCTTTATCCCCTATCTTCTATCCATCTTCCTTATTTCAATTAAATTAGGCAAACGAGGTCATACCTCTTCATTTCTGGTCTATAAATGAGTGAAAGGCATGTTTCAGACCTAGTTCTAGAAGCCTCATATGACTGATCAATCGACACATTATTATTTCATTTAAAATGTGCTAAGGCTTGGCTCTATTACAGCCTAGAGTCAATCTTGCGACAACATTTTCTGGCGTCATTGTCAGGGATAGAGGAACGAAGCTATCTTCCCTGGGATACAACAAAATTTTAATGCTATTACTTGATGGTGAACAAGGGATAGGCATTCAATTGGCTGTGATCATTCACCTGGCAACTCCTTGGTTCGAAGACTCTACATGATTCACTGGCGACTCCACTGGTCTCAAAATGTCGAATTTGTTCGTTGCTCGGATTGTTGCAAGGTTTGCTCCTCTGGACTTTACAAATGTTTATGGTTTTCCAAACATTGTTCTAGACATTAAAATTCGGGAAGATGTTGTAATGATCCCAAGCCATTATGCAAGGATCATCACGGTTTTGGTGTCTTTTTAGAACTTTTTTTCTGGTTGTGGTATTTCGTCAAACAGTTTGTTGATCTATTTGTTTAGATGTGTTTATATGTGTGTATGCAGCAAATAACAGAATGAGATAACCATGGAACATACCTTAACCATATGAAACAAGATAGACAAGTCAAAACATCTCAAATCTTCTTTATTCATAAAATAGAGAAACCTGCTACAATGAAGATGCCGATCTGGAATGCTCAATAGATGGCCAAGAAGATAGACAATAGATAAGTGTTGCTACTAAATGCTCCCGCTAATACAAAAGATGCCTCCAAAGGCTGAATAAGAAATGAAGATCAATACAAGAAGATCTGAATGCCAAACTCTCCAACTGAAGAATGCCACGCTCCAATAGAAGGTTGAAACCCTTAATAACTCGGCCCTGCTGCCAAAAGTGTCCAATCACCCTAAGGAATATGCCAACTGATAGATCGAGTGATGGTAAGAACAACCCAGGTGCCTGAATCTCCAAGATCCCTCCCAATCTCTGTAGATCTGAAATCCCCCACTGAATGGTGCGCCCCACTAGATGACTGAAGCCCTAGATAATTCGGCCCTGCTGAAGGAGGCCTCCAAATGATCTGAAACTCTCCAGAAATATAGATCGAGACACTGCAAGTCACTAGGTGAAGTCTCAAGGTCAGATATGAAGTGTAACCCCTCCAAACGGACTAGATCTGGATCTCAAAAACGCCCTCCTTCTCTTCAATTCTCCCCACTGCTCAAGAAATAATCTGAGCCATAAAACTATCTCAGAAAGCACTAGATCTAATATCCAAGGCCCTGTAATGAAAACCCAAGTGATAGAATCATCAACGGCCCTGCCAATCTCCTACAACGAATCTCTCTCCAAAGATGGTGCACCCCCCTTGCTGGAAACCCCCAATGGTGCACCCTCCTCCTCTTCCTGTGCCTGTGGCTCTGTAGAACCTCCTGCACTGAAGTAGATCTCACTAGAATTGTGTGGGATAGTATTTCATCTCCGAGACCAAGCTTGGGACAATCTAGGTGGAATCTTTCACCACTGAATCGTCCTCTAGGGTTTGTTAAGTCAAAACCCTCAAAACCCCCAAGAGATGGGCTCACTAGCTAAAGCCAGATATCAAACTGATAAACATAC
>ML819892.1:44609-81103 GCA_009831015.1 Picea engelmannii | reverse complement strand
CCTGGAAATCGTCAGAATGCAACGAAACCAAAGCCAACCTGTGCGGAATGGCTCATAATGATGGAATATGATCATCAATGCAAGATGGACCCCACAATGCCTCTCAAATACCCTTGTACTCGCTATAGCATCCATCTGGCTACTCTGGTCATCATAAATCTTTGCCCTGTGATGATGTCCCAAAGTGGGGACATTACAGATGTCCTTCCTAAATTTGGAGAATATGTGGACGACAATCCTTCTCAACACTTGTTTGAATTCCACAAGCTCATGGATGAATTAAATGTACATCATGAAGATGTCCTCATGAAACTTTTTATGTTTTCGTTGGAAAGAGATGATAGGCATTGGTATAAATCTTTACCCCATTCCAGTATTCCTTCATTGAAAGATTTTCACACACTTTTTCATCAACATTGTAAGAGGATATATTCAACTAAAATCCTTTTTGGAGAATGATGTAATATAGAATTCATAAGACAAAAAGATCAAACAAATCCTCTTGAAGAGGAGGAAGAAACAACAGAAATTTCTCAAGTCGATGAAGATAATCAGTATGAAGAAGAGTTGGTTGATAAAGAAGCAGGATATGATAGCTCTTGTGATCATATTCAAGAAGAAGATATTCAGCATCACGGTCAACCTGCAGAAGAGAAAGGAAATAATTTTTGTTTTATCCAGAAAATACAGAGACCACCTTCTCCTTTGACTGAAGAAGAAATAGATCTGCTCCTGCATAGTCATGTTATAGCCCCTGCTTACACAGATTTGCAGTGTTCACACAGTCTCGGATATGAGAGTTAGACTTCTTCCATTTCTGAAAATGTAAATCTGATTTTAAATAATGATAGTCGTGTGTTTGATGAAAATTTACAGGAAGCTAATGGACCTATTTATGATGATGATTTCCAGCCAGGAAATCAACGTGTAAGCCATGTTTTGTTTCATGAAGAGGATAGGGCTGTCACATTTAATAGTCTTGAAGGAAGTTTGTAGTTAAAGTATGTTTTAGACTGTGATTTGGAGGAGTATGAATTTGAGATAGACATCATGCCAGAGAAAGAAGCAAAATTTCCCATGCTTGAGGAATCCACAGTCGATATTCCGAACATTTGTTTGACTGATGACACTCCTGAGTTATCTGTTGAACCTAAATATGATGAGTACACTAATGATTATAATATTGTTTCTCTATAAAAATTCATCGCAGGTTTTTCATGGAGGAATGATGGTTTTCAAACACATGCCATATCAGATGAAGGATGTTTGGATATCCTTTTTGAGGATGATCCTGAGCAAAATAAATTGGAGCGTGTAGTAGTCTTTGATGAAGCTTGTTATCTAAAACCTTAGGACCATGCATTTTTTCATGATCCTTTTGCTAACCTTTTAGATTCATTTAATGGAGGAGTATGCTATGTCATGGATATTTTGTCATAGGAATCGAGGAAAATTTTGAACATTCATGATCAACAACATGTCAGATGGGAGTTGTCAGTTTCCTTTTTCAACCTACTCAAAGAAAGTGTGAGCAGATTTCAAATAAGTAGACAATTATTGGATTGGCTTCACTGGTATTTTTGTATCATTTGATTCATTGGGAATTTTTCAGTAGTTAGAGTAGGTGATGTATATAAATAATCTTGACTTTGAGCATTAGAGTACAGGAGTGGTTTTCAGTATGTTTCCAAATTAATTTGGAATCCAGTATGGTTTTGTTTTAAAGCATTACGACTCCATAGCCCAATGAATGCATAAGTGGTTTTTTGTTTCGGAAAGGCGCAAGTAAAGTGACAGGGTTCAGAGTTTGATAAGGATGATTTCAGGTCGCCCAATGGATGAAGGCATGTGGTCTATTGTTCTTGGTGCTTTGCAGGAAAGCACCATCCCTAGATGGAGCCTATGTTGGAACAAATATTGAAAAGTTTTCAACTCAGTGTCTTTCTCCAAAATTCATGTTAGTTACGCCACTTAGTTACAGACCCTTTTCACCTAGCATAATCTTGTGTAACAATCAAACCCTTGTTCCATTCAGCGCAACCTTTCCGCCGCAGTAAAAACTCTAAAACCTATCACCTTTTTCACCGAACTTTTCTACCGTCAAGATATAAAAAGCTTTAAAAGTTTCCCAAGGTCTCCCATTTTTTCCTACTTCGCAATTCCTTCATTGTGAAGAGTGTCAAGTTACACAATCAAACTATAAGTTTGGTTCTTTCCATATATTATTTTAAAATTATTTTATATAATTTTAAAATTAATATTATATTTTAAAGTTTGAAAATATATTAATTAAGCCAAACCCTTCGCATCATTCTCTTTTATAAAATCATTGGGTCCACTAATCTTCACTTCCCAATCTCTAAGTTATCCACCTTAAGCCACACATATTCCAAGTCACAAGACATGCACACAAGACTCCAAGGAGAGGTTTTCACGTGGGGATCAAAGAAACGCACCAATTGTTCGAGTGTTAAGTCGCATGAAGAAAGACTCATGAGGAGACCCGAAAGAGGTGTTCCATATGCCCAGAAATCGCAAGAATGGTATTACATGTAAATCCGGGCTCTATTTCGGGGATTTTTCCAACATAGGGTTTTAAATAACCACTTCTACGTTTCCCCGAAACCCGAAAACCCGAAATCGGGACTCTAGTCATATGCAAAAAACTCCCTTGGGAAAAAACCATTTTTCTCAGCCTTGAAGAGGCCATTTTCCGTGTTCGAATAGTCGATAGACATATACAGATCCTAATATTTCCATTTGTATCTTCAGAATTTCATTTGGAGCTTGGGAAGGCAGTAAAAATTCCCCCGTAAGATGAGGTTCATTTTCAGAAATGTGGCATTTTTTTTACTGTGTTGAGTCATCATTTTCAAATGATGATTCTGAGCGACTGGAGGATCATTTTGAGAAACGGTTAGAGGATTTTGTGCCTAACACATCATATATCAATAGCCTCTCTCATTTTTCCTACAGGTGTCACAGATTGGGAGAATCGAATCCATCTCCGAGCCCTAATTTTCGGATCTCATATTTTCCTGTTTTAACACATGTTTGTAAAATGCAGATCTGGGGAAAATGAAAACAGATCTCAGGGAAATAAGAGAGGTTTTTTCTCATAACAAACAGATGCACAAAATCCTCTTTCATTTTATACACAAATATCGTGATTCAATAGATACATAACCATAACCACAGCCCCACTTTTCAGCAGTTTGGTCCATTTTCTATGGCAGAAAGTTTCAAGAATTGATTGTAACTGTTGTTATCTTTTAGATTTGGGAGGATTTTCGACCTCAAGACCTATATGAGGCATATTTGAAACATTTTTTGAAAGGCGAGGGGACTGCCCGAGAGCCTTTTGGAGGCTGGGTTTGATGCATTTTCTTTCAGCAGATATAGAACAGAATGCTAGGAGATTCTATACCTTGTCACTGTGTAATTTTATTTTTCCTGTATTGTTTTCTTTGGTTTACATTCAATATTTTTTCCTTCTTTTACATATTTAACTTGTAATGGATCCAATTCAGTAATACCTCTGTTGTATTCATTTATCGGGCAACCTGATAGGTTCATCTTTTCCTTTGTTTATGTTGTGAGCAAAACAAGACCTGTAACTTGATTGTTTCTGCCTAGATTAAAAGTTATATATATACATGTTTGTCTTTCTAAGTTATTTGTCATTCCTCTATTGAAATGAATATTAGACTTATCAGAATTAGATACCTAAATCTTTGTTTCAGTTTCCTTTATCCCCTATCTTCTATCCATCTTCCTTATTTCAATTAAATTAGGCAAACGAGGTCATGCCTCTTCATTTCTGATCTATAAATGAGTGAAAGGCTTGTTTCAGACCTGGTTCTAGAAGCCTCATATGACTGATCAATCAACACATTATTATTTCATTTAAAATGTGCTAAGGCTTGGCTCTATTACAGCCTAGAGTCAACTCTTGCAACAACAAGGTTTATGATCCTCTTTAATTGGAATCACATATAGAATCACCTTGGTATCATAAACTTTCAGATCTTCATAAATCTAGGCAAAAACATCAGGAAATTATTTCATTAAATTGATATACCTTTGCTTGACCTCTGAGCTAAGTGTCTTGGACAGCTTAATGATCTTGGGATCTTTCTGAGTCTCAATGTTCCAATATTCAACATCTCCATCATTTATAGTAATTTTAGGACTCTTGGACACATCATTATTGTCAAAGAGTTTCTCCAATGGGACCAGGCCTTTGTGAATGATGTTATTTTTTAGTTGCAATATATCTTTACCAACAATCTGATTCTTGAAATAACCATCATTTGCAAACACAACTGCATCTTCTTCTTCACCACAATATTCCTCATCAATATTCAAATTTGCAAATTCCTCGTCCATCTTAAGGAATCTTTCTATTTGTTTATCATCTTCAAAAATCTGCGAGTACTTAATATTATCAGGCACTATTGGTTTGTGCTTGACCTCAATCTCATACCCCCTTATAGGAAAAATTGGAATTTTGAAAAATGAGGCTGAAGTATCTAGAGCATCAGAAATTTGATTCTGACCCCTTGGAATCGCTGAGAGACTATATTCTGAAAATTCTTCAAGAAGGTCAAGCACTATATTCATGTATGCTCTTAATCTGAGGTGCTTCGCTTGACATATTCCCTTCACCTGATTTATGATCAACTCAGAATCTCCATGAAAAGTTATCCTCCTAGCACCCATTTCTTTCAAAGTCTTCAATCCCAATACTAATGCCTCATATTTAGCCATATTATTTGTGCACTCAAAAGAAATCTTATAAGAGCAAAGATTTGTGGCCAATCTAAGGGGGTTAATCCACACACCGTCTCCTGCTCCTTCTCTGCTGACATCCCCATCGAAGCTCATGTTCCACATCTCATTCTCTGCATTGTCTTGTTGTTCTGAAATTTTCTCAGTCTACTGATTAGATTGGTCTTTGGCAGCCATATCAATCTCTGGCCCTTTCTCTTCAAAACTCAAATCATTAAAGAAAATAGAGGAGCCAATCTAAGTTTCCATAGAATAAATGAGGTGGTTGTTTGGATGGGATTTGTTACTAACCATGTATTTGAGAAATACTTCCTTGTACAACCTCATGTCTTGACCAAAAATAGGGATATTGGCATATGACATATCCATTTGCAAAGTCCCTTTCAACTTTGCAGCCCATGACCTAGATAACACCATGCCAAACTTAGGAGGGATATCAGCAACCACTACATCCATGGCCATATTTTTTGTTGGAATTTGAGACAAAGATACCACCAGATCTTTGATTAGGCCCAGGCACTTCACCTTCCTTGAATCAAAGGAGAAAACATATTTGTAGGGCCTTGTGATGTCCAGGCCCAATTGGTCCATGACCACCTTGGGAATCAGGTTATGGGATGCTCTTGAATCCAACATAGCATTGTGCAAAGTCATATCATGAATCTTCATACTAACATAGAAAGGGGGGACCTCATCAGCATCATTACTCTCCTCTACACATGGGCCAAACAAGATGGCAAGATGATCATCTTGTATGTTCAAAGTATCAGAAGTTTCTACAATCTTGAGCATCTTTATGATCTGATTTATATATTCATTATTCTTTAAAAACTCATTGAATGGCACAGAGATTTTAATTTTGGCCATCTCACTTTCAAAATTAAAGGAAGATGAGCTTTTTTCTACCTCTTTGATGACTGTCTCCCTTCTTGTTTCAGGTACTTTCTTCTAAGGTTCTTCCTTTTGCTTTCCTTTCTCCATGGCATCTTTTGCAACAGAGTCCTTTTTGGCCTGACTTGAAGAAGGTATGTTATTTTGAGCTTCTTTGGTAGGATTTCCCTTTGGAGGATTTGCAGGCACCTTTTTGTTTCGAAGATTATATTGTTTGTGGAATTGCATGATGGCATTATGTAGCCCTATTTGGTAATATTCGTTTTCCACTGATAACCTCTCATCATTCTCCTGCATGAATATTTCATTAGCGTCCATGAACTGGTCATGTTCTTATTTAGTTAAAAATACCTATGTTTCATCACCATCACAGCAATGCATATTGTCTTCAAAATTTTCATTGAAATTCTCATTTACATAATTATTTTGAAAAGGAGGTATGATTTGTTGATTACCATGGTTCCTCTGATCTCTTTGTCTGATTTGTGGAACTGTTGGTCATCTTTGATTCTTGGATGGAACATCAGCCTATTCTCTAGTGTTAGGCTTATTATCTAAAGACATCCTCTCCATCAGTTTCTCCATGGTCTTCATCATCACTTCAAACCTCTCTTCTGATGATTTTGAGGTTGAAGGTTGTGCCTTATCGTGAACCTTGTTCATGTCCCTGTCATAGTTAGATTTGATCTTTCCTGAAGCCATTAGATTTACTTCAACTTCTATTGCATCATTCATCATATCATATAATGAAGTAGATGTTATTTCCCTCAACAACAAAGAAAAATCACTTCTAAAGGAATCGGAATATCTAAGTTGACCAACTCTAGGAGGGGGTTTTACTTCAATAGGGATTGAATTATAGACCTTTATAAATCTGGTTGAAAACTCATGCATTGTTTCATTAGGTGACCTTCTCATGTTTTTATATTGGGTTAACAACTGAAGGGGGTTTTTCTTGTCACCCCACTTTGCAATAAAACTCGTTTCAAAGGCTTCAAAATTTAGGATACTTGCTGCTCGAAGAGCTCTGAACCACTTTTTGAATTCTCCTGCCAGACTTTATGCAAACAACCTCATTTTTGCATCTTCAAAATCTACTTCTTCCAAGTCTACAAAATCATTGAACGAGTCTAAATTTTTTTGGGCTAACACATTTCCTTCAGCATAATACAACTTAATCCTCAGATTATACTCCCGGGGAAAATCATGTAGTTGAGAAAGTAGAACAAGAGGGGAAAACCTAGCTTCCATGGTTGCAGTAAGGACTTGAAGTGGTTGTTGGTTCTGAGTATGAATCACAAGAGGTTTTGTAAAGGAAGCTAAAACTAAATCTTGGAACCTTTTCTCATCAAAGATGATCGCGTTCAAACAAGACTCAGATGTAGTTATGAACATAGTTTACTCAAATTTCACATCAAAATCAAGGTCTTCAATGCTTGTCACTCCATATTTGGGAAAGGATAGATATCTGTCTAGACACAAAACTGGGCTTATTGTCTTTTCTTTTCTTTTGTGTACAATCTTCTCAGGATCAAACACAGGGATCACTGATTTTGGGTCTGGGTTTCTCCTAGTATGAATTCTCTTGGGAGCCAGGATTTCTAGTTCAAACTACTTTATGCTATTGGTCTCTTTGTAATGGAGTCGCCAAGGTAAATTTAGTCTCAGCCAATAAGGTGTTTTATTCACTGTCACCCTCAGGAATCAAATATAAATCTTTAAGTCATTCTTTTCTCAGGGAAGATTTCACTTTCGATCCTCGGCAACGGCGTCGGAATGTTAGCACTCTGTAAATTTGTTCGGTTGATAAAACAAACAATAGAGGTAGCCTACAAACCAACTTTAGAGCTGGTTACTAGCCTGCTCAGCTCAGAGAGGGATCTCTCATGTCACTTGGTGTTTCTTTGACAATCACTGGCTACGTTTTGTTGTTTTTGGGTTTTTTTATAAATTTGTTAGCAAGGAAGGGGAGGGACACTTAGGGATTTGGAGTCAAACTTCTGAAAATGAATGGAAACACTGACTGGCCAATAGAACTCTACAGAGGATAAAGGCTAAATGAGGTGATGAATCTGAGTTATAAATTGAACTTTGCATAGTGTAAGAAGAAATGAGAAAACAAGTAACTGCATCAGAGCATTAATGAAATGAATTTTGAATTAGTTAGGAAGAACTTAACACAATTTAAATTGCTTAAACCAAAAGCATCACAAGATGAATTTTGGGCCTTTAAACTATCCATTTTAAACAGAAGATAGTGTAAATGGAATCAGAAATACATGAAATGCATACAAAGAGAGAAGACAAAACTTAGACCACCACCATTAGAATCTCCTCAGTCCCCCACTCTATTTTCTGAATTTGGCTGTAGATAGCTCCTCATGTCATCCAGAACTCTAGGTAGGCTGGTGTTGAAAATCAAATTGTAAACCATGGACATGAATTTGTTGATGAAGATAAGAAATGTAATCCTATTACATTCAGTTGATATGAATGTTGCTTCAAGAAATTCTCTCTTATTTGTTCCCAAGAAAATCTTCAGCAAATGGGTGTAATATCTGAAATGTCTTAGAGAGTGAAAATCCACTAGTTGTTTATGGATATTATCATCTATGAATTGATCAAAACTGAAACGGACTCACAGACCAGACTCTGACTGAAAACATGTCAACAAGAAATCCAGCATTACCTCGACCACATGTTTGTCATTATCTAGACCTAAAATTTGACTCAACAGGGAACAAACCCATTGGACCTCAATAACCATTATACTCACATTCATTGGCAAAGACAGAGTCTCTAAAATATGTTCTGGTTTGAAAATTGTCTGTAAAAACATATCTGTCACTTCTAACGGACACTTTCTATAGACCCTAATTATATTTTCTTCATCAAAAGGTTCATACACTACGGAGAAAGACTCTGGTATGTCGAGAGCATATCAAATTGATAGACTCTCTACCCTACATAGGACATCAGACCCCTTTTTATTTACGACCACTTTCTCTTCCTATGAATACTACTCTGCGCACAAACCTATGAATTTGGGAAAAGGAAAAGCGACTTTGAATGCATAAGGGACTATAGTGGCTTGGACTACCTCAAGGAATGGTATCTTCTTTCCTACATTATCGGGCAGATTGCTTCTGGAAACAGAGATGGGGAAAATGGTGATTTCGATGTCGAAAACGTCTGAATCTCCATCAATTAGGGCTTCTTCGTTCCACACAGGGTCTTGCTCTATCACTGAAGTTATGATAGGGTCCATGGCGGTGATGAAAAATACCTGGAAATGAGCAAAAATGGCGTGAACTTGGAATACTGTTGAGATGTAGTTGAATGGGGGTGCTCGCGCTAACTTTCAAACGTTCCATTATTTTGAAAAATAATAAAATAAACAACAAATAATCTTTATATACTTTTCAAATTTCAAGGGCATGAGGAAGTGGTTTGGGGCAACTCGATTCTTGCCTCGAAATGCACCCAGTGGTGCCACGTGGTCCCAACCAAAAACCATGGTTTAGTTTTCATCCCACTTTCAGGAATTATCCTCCACGCAACTCCTCCCCCCGAAATGATCCTCGACCGTTGATCTGGGGAGCTCATGATCTAGGAAGCATCGGGTCCCATCACCTTAGTGCTCTGCTAGATTTAGCCTCTTCCTGCTAGATTTAGTCCTTCCCTTGATTTATCAAACTCCCAACCAATTTAGCACCTCGCTAAGTCCTGAAATCTCGATTTCACACAAAACAATTGATGGTGATAACATGGGATCCAACTGGGGATGCTATCCTCCCAATGAGGTAGAAAATAATGGCAGACTGAGTGCCTACCCATTGGGCTTTATTTTACTCATGCAACTAAATCTATCAACATCTTATTCACAAAACTCAAATTATAATCAACATAACTTAGGGCCTTTCTTCAGGCTTCAATTTTCGTTGATTTGATTTCGATTGCTTCAACTGAAAAACAAAAATGGTTATATACAATGAATGGAAAGGGTGAAAAAACCTTTAAACGATATAATTTTTGAGAAACATGTCATTCACAGGTCCTCCTCCAACAATATCTCCATTACATTCATGTAGCAGATAGGCATTATTTCCATGGTATGCCACAATTTTGAAAGGTCACAGCCATAGATGGTCAAATTTCCCATGCTTTCCTCTTTCTTCATTTATGTCATCCCATCTCAACACCAAATCCCCCACTTTGAAATCATCTTCCTTGGTATGCCTATCGAAAGCCTTTTTAATCCTGTCTTGGTGCAGTTGAGAGTTGTTGAAGGTTTTTTCTCTTGTTTGTTGGACATTGATCAGTTCATATGTTCTCCTTCGAGTGGCATTTGTTTCAGCATCTTTCTCTTGTAGCAATCTCATCACTAGAAATCCTAATGCAGTAGGAAAAATTGCCTATGTGCCATACACAATCTGGACGGGTGAAGTGGCAATAGACCTTTTAGTAGTGATCCTGTTAGCCCATAGTGCATGGATGAGCTTTTTATGCCAAGCCTTTTTTTTTATCTTGTAGCAGCTTCTTGATAATTATGGTTAAGATCTTATTGGATGAATCAGCCAATCCATTACCTTGAGGGTAATAAGATGTGGAATGGCCAAGAGTTATATTGTAATCACTGTAAAAAAATTCCATCTTATTGGACATAAATGTTGTTGCATTGTCTGCAATGATTTTGATTGGACACCCAAACCTGGACAAAATATTGTTCTCCAAAAATTGAATGATAACAGCATATGTGGATTGCCTAGTGGGAATTGCTTCAATCCACTTAGTGAAGTAATATGTGGTTGTCGTAATCCATTTGTGATGAGATGAATATTGTGGATGAATTTATCCTATGAAATCAAGGCCCCATTGTCTAAAAGGTGCTTCAACGGAGATGGGTTTCAAGGTCAAAGGCTGCAATTTTCTTTTCTCATAAAAAAATTTGGCATTCATGATAGCTTGAAACTTCTTTGTAGACATCAGAAAAAATGCTAGGCCAATAAAACCCAGCCCTCAATATCTTGTGCACAGTAGTTTTCCAATAGTGGTTCCCTCCACAATCACCTTTATGAAACTCTCTGATGGTCTTTTCTACTTCTCCCTCCAGAAAACAACTCAGTAAGATTCCTCATGCATCCTTCCAATACAGAGATTGATTTACAATACAAAAATTTGTTTCTTTTATCTTTAAAAACCTAGCCTTGGTTTTGCTCGATTCAAGAGGAGCCTGCAAATTTCTCAACACATAAATAATATCAGCATACCATGGGGAGTCAAGGAATTTTTTAGATAACCGAGGAACCCTTTCTTCTTTTGAATCTATTGACAAGTCAGTAATAAAATTTATTCCTAAGAGCTCACAATTTGTCTGTGCCATCAGCTTTGCAAGTCCCTGCCCCTTGATCAACTTGGTAGGTTTGATCTCAAGGTCATACTCCAAAAACTCAGTTATCCACTTGCCATTTTTCCCTAAGGATCAGGCTGAGTTAAAATATCTTTCACAGAACTGTTGGGCACATAGGCAGTGGTATGAGAATGCAAGATATACACTCTAAACACCTTTAGGGACTTAACCAGTGCATATGCCTAATTTTCCATGATATCATACTTCAATGGGGAATCCCTCAATGTCCTGTTATAGTATGTTATAGACCTCTCAAAATTATGCTCATCCTTATGTAATAAAACACCAGCAATTGTGTGCTCTGAGGCAAAAGAAAACAATATAAACTCTTTTTCAAAGTTGGGACTGGCCAGTATTGGGGCTTTGATCAGTGCCACTTTAATATCTTCAAAGGATTTTATAGGTTCAGGGGTCCCCTTTATCTCACTTCCTTTCTTGATCATGTTAGTGATATGCCTTATGATTTCAGCCAGGTTAGGGATGAATCTTCTCAGAAAATTTACTTTCCCCCGGAAAGATTGCACTTATTTTTTGCTTCTGGGTGTGCCAATTTTTAAGATTCCCTCAACTTTGTTGGGATATATCTTTATTCCCTCCTTTGAAATAATGTGACCAAGAAGATTCCCCTCTTCCATGCCAAAATTAGACTTCTTGGGGTTCAATGAAATGCCAAACTTCCTACACTTTTGAAAATCCCTCCTTAGATATTTAAGATGTTCTTCATCAGAAAATGAATGCACAGTGATATCATCTAAGTAAATAACAATAAATTTATCTTTCTCATCAGCAAAATCTATATCCATATCCCTTTGAAATGTTTCTCCTGCATTCATGAGCCCAAAAGGCACCTTGGCATACGTGAAGGTGCCCCATGGTGTTGTAAAGGATATATTTTCATGATCATCAGGGTGTACCATGATTTGATTGTACCCAAATAAACCATCCAGCATTGAATTTTTTTGAGAACTCACCACTTTTTGTAGAATGTGATCCATCTTAGGCAATGGGTAGTTTTCCTTGAGAGACACCCTATTCAGATTTATGAAATCTACACATAATCTGATCTCTCCACTCTTCTTTCTGACAGGTACCATATTTTCCACCCACTTAGAAAACCTCAAAGACACTATGATCTTGTCTTTAAATAACTTCTTTATCTCTTTCTCAATCAAGGGTAGTAGCAAAGGATTGATTCTTCTTAGTTTCTATTTGAAAGGTTTATGATCCTCTTTGATTGGAATCACATGTTGAATCACCTTGGTATCATAAACTTTCAGATCTTCATAACTCCAGGCAAAAACATCATGAAATTCTTTCATTAAATTGATATACCTTTGCTTGGCCTTTGAGCTAAGTGTCTTGGACAGATTAATGATCTTGGGATCTTCCTGATTCCCAATGTTGCAAATATTCAACATCTCCATCATTTATAGTAATTTTAGGACTCCTAGCCACATCATTATTGTCAAAGAGTTTCTCCAATAGGACCAGGACTTTGGGAATGATGTTATTTTTAGTTGCATTATATCTTTACCAGCGATCTGATTCTTGAAATAACCATCATTTTCAAACACAATTTCATCTTCTTCTTCACCATAATATTTCTCATCAATATTCAAATTTGCAAATTCCCCATCCATATTAAGGAAACTTTCTATTTATTTATCATCTTCAAAATCCTACCAGTACTAAATATTATCAAGCATTGTTGGTTTGTTCTTGACCTCAATCTCATACCTCTTGTTAGGAAAGATTTGAATTTTGAAAATTGAGGCTAAAGTAGCTAGAGCATCAGCAATCTGATTCTAACCCTTGGAATCGTTGAGAGACTATATTCTGAAAATTATTCAAGAAGGTCAAGCACTATATTCATGTATGCTCTTAATCTGGGGTGCTTCGCTTTATATATTCCCTTCACCTGATTTATGATCAACTCAAAATATCCATGAACAATTATCCTCCTACAACCCATTTATTTCAAATTCTTCAATCCCAATACTAATGCCTCATATTCAGCCATATTATTTGTGCACTCAAAATCAAGCTTATAAGAACAAATCTTTGTGGCCAATATGGGGGGGTTAATCCACACACTACTCCTTCTCCTTCTCTGCTGACAGCCCCATCAAAGCTCATGTTGAACATCTCATTCTTTGCACTATCTTACTGTTCTGAAATTTTCTCAGTCTGTTGATCAGATTGGTCTTTGGAAGCCATATCAATCTATGGCCATTTCTCTTCAAAACTCAAATCATTAAAGAGAATAGAGGAGCCAATCTCAGTTTCCAAAGAATAAATGGGGTAGTTGTTTGGTTGGGCTTTGTTACTGACCATGTATTTGAGAAATATGTCCCTGTATAACCTCTTGTCTTAACCAAAAATAGGGATAGTGGCATATAACATATCCATTTGCAGAGTCCCTTTCAACTTTGCAACCCATGACCTAGATAAAAACATGCCAAACATAGGAGGGATATCAGCAACCACTACATCCATGACCATATTTTTTGCTGGAATTTGAAACAAAATACCACCAGATCTTTGATTAGGCCCAGGAACTTCACCTCCCTTGAATCAAAGGAGAAAACATCTTTGTAGGGCCTTGTGATGTCTAGGCCCAATTGGTCCATGACAACCTTTGGAATCAGGTTATGCGATGCTCCTGAATCCAACATAGCATTGTGCAAAGTCATATCATGAATCTTCATACTGACATAGAAAGGGGGGACCTCATCAGCATCATTACTCTCCTCTACATGTGGGCCAAACAAGATGGAAGAATGATCATCTTGTATGTTCAAATTATCAGAAGTTTCTTCCATCTTGAGCATCTTGATGATCTGATTTCTATATTCACTATTCTTTATCAACTCATTGAATGGCATATAGATTTTAATTTTGGCCATCTCACTTTCAAAATTAAAGGAAGATGAGGTTTTCTCTACTTCTTTGATCACTGTCTCCCTTCTTGTTTCAAGTACTTTCTTTTGAGGTTCTTCCTTCTACGTTCCTTTCTCCACAACATCTTTTGCAACAGAGTCCTTTTTGGGCTGACTTGAACAAGGTATGTTATTTTGAGCTTCTTTGGAAGGATTTCCCTTTGGAGGATTTGCAGACACCTTTTTGTTTCGAAGATTATATTGTTTCTAGAATTGCATGATGGCATTATGCATCCCTGTTTGGTAATCTTATTTTTCCAATGAAAACCTCTTATCATTCTCATGAATGAATATTTCATTAGCATCCATGAACTGGTCATGTTTTTATTTAGTTAAAAATACCTTTGTTTCATCACCATCACAGCAATGCATATTGTCTTCAAAATTTTCATCAAAATTCTCATTTACATAATTATTTTGAAAAGGAGGTATGATTTGTTGATAACCCCGGTTTCTATGATCTCTTTGTCTGATTTGTGGAATTGTTGGTCTTCTTTGATTGTGGAACATCATCTTGTTCTCTGGTGTTAGGGTTATTATCTAAAGAGATCATCTCCATCAGTTTCTCCATGGTCTTCATCATCATTTCAAACCTCTCTTCTGATGACTGTGAAGTTGAAGGTTGTGCCTTATCTTTAACCTTGTTCATGTCCTTGTCAGAATTAGATTTGATCTTTCCTAAAGCCATTAGATTTACTTCAAATTATATTGCATCATTTATCATATCATCTAATGAAGTAGATATTATTTCCCTCAACAACAAAGCAAAATCACTTTCAAAGGAATCAACATATCTAAGTTGAGCAAATCTAGGAGGGGTTTTACTTCAGTGGGGATTGAATTATAGACCTTTATAAATATGGCTGAAAACTTCTACATTGTTTCATCAGGTGACCTTCTCATGTTGTTATACTGGGTTAACAATTGAAGGGGGTTTTTCTTGTCATCCTACTTTGCAAGAAAACTTGTTTCAAAGGATTCAAAATTTAGGATACTTGTTGTTGGAAGAGATCTGAACCACTTTCTGACTTCTCCTGCCAGACTTTGTGAAAACAGCATCATTTTTTCATCTTCAGAATCTACTTCTTCCAAGTCCACAAAATCATTAAACCGATCTAAATGTTTTTGGGCTAACACATTGCCTTCAGCATAATACAACTTAATCCTCATATTATACTCCTAGGGAAAATCATGTAACTGAGCAGGTAGAACAAGAGGGGAAAACCTAGCTTCCATGGCTATAGTAAGGACTTGAAGTGGTTGTTGGTTCTGAGTATGAATTACAAGAGGTTTGGTAGAGGTGGATAAAACTAAATCTTGGAACTTTTTCTCGTCAAAGATGATCTTGTTCAAACAAGACTCAGATTTAGTTATGAACAGAGTTTGCTCAAATTTCACATCAAAATCAAGGTCTTCAATGCTTGCCAATCCATCTTTGGGAAAGGATAGATATATGTCTATACAAAAAAATGGGCTTATTGGATTTTCTATTCTTTTGTGTACAATCTTCTCGAGATCAGACACAGGGATCACTGCTTCTGGGTCTAGGTTTCTCTTGGTATGAATTCTCTTGGGAGCCAGGATTTCTAGCTCAAACTATTGTATGCTACTGGTCTCTTTGTAATGGAGTTGCCAGGATAAATTTAGTCTCAGCCAATAAGGTGTTTGATTCATTGTCACCCTCAAGAATCGAATTTGAAGCTTTAAGTCATTCTTTTCGCAGGGAAGATTTCACTTTTGATCCAAGGCAAAGGCGCCAGAATGTTAGCACTCTGTAAATTTGTTCGGTTGATAAAACAAATGACAGAGGTAACCTACAAACCAACTTTAGATTTGGGTACTATCATGCTCAACTCAGAGAGGGCTCTCTCGTGTCACTTGGTGTTTCTTTGACAATCAATGGATAGGTTTTGTTGTTTTGGGGGTTTTTTGTAAATTTGTTAGCAAGGAAGAGGAGGGACACTTAGGGCTATGGATTCAAACTTCTGAAAATGAATGGAAACATTGATTGGCCAATAGAACTCTCCAGAGGATAAAGGATAAATGAGGTGATGAATCTAAGTTATAAAATGAACTTTACAAAGTGTAAGAAGAAAGGAGAAAACAAGTAATTGCATCAGAGAATTGATGAAATGAATTCTGAATTAGTTAGGAAGAACTTAACACAGTTTAAATTGCTTAAGCCAAGAGCATCACAAGATGAATTATGGGCCTTTAAACTATCCAATTTAAACAGAATATAGTGTAAATGGAATCAGAAATACAAGAAATACATACAAAGAGAGAAGAAAAAACTCAAACCACCACCATTAGAATCTTTTCATGGAAACTTCAAGACTTTTGCATGTGTATTCAATTCAGCTTTAGAAAATTACAAATTAAGTTTCAAACAGCTAAAATCGTGCCCTTGCACTTCTTCCAACCCTTAATACATTTGGAACTCCTAATATTTATACAAGTTCGAGTTCCTTTCGGTTTGAAACCGATTACAATGCTTGAAATGAAACTTTTCAGCTTCTAAAACTGATTACAATAATTACAAATGATAATTTCGGTATTGGGACAAATTACAATGATTAACAAGGAAATGTTTTATGATCTGGATTCTAACTCTTATGATGTTTCATCTCCTTCCTTTGCCACTTGTTTTGTTCTGGTCTTCTACCTGATTCCATCTTCAATGACACATGTACATCATTTACTGGACCCTGGAAAATTGCACTTTGTCTTACCAAGTCGTACTATATCCTTCCATTGCAAGTCACAAGGGATATCATAATCCATCATTTCTTTGATCAGGATCTCCAGGTCAATACAGGAGGCATATGTCATGAATAGTAGTCCAACTTTTATTGCTTTGAACTTATTCACAATCTCAAAATCTATAATCATATGTTCAACCAGGGTTGCTCCTTTCAGATTTTCCTCCAGGTTTTCAAACTTAGAGTGATCCATTCTGCACTGAGTAAGGTGAGATTTGTATTCTTCCTGATCATGTAATTTTCCTTTTCCATCCCAAAATTGTGGGAGGCCTTTAATAAACAATTATTCAAACATATCCTTGAACTCCTGCACACTTTTCTCCATCTGTGTTGCCTTAGTTTGGACTGATTTCAGCAAGTTATGTTTATAAATAACCCTCCTGGCCTAGATGATCAATGTTGTTCTATATTTGACCCCAGTGGTCTAAAGTTCTGCAGTAGGGATGGATTTTAGCAGGTTTATGGCATTTTGGGCCCATTCTGATGGTTTCTTTGCTAAAGTCTCATTCACAATAGTGCACCTGCTTCTGGTTGTGATGGCCATGTTGTCTTTATCATTGATGAAGTTTAAATACACTCTGAACTTGGCAGCTTCAGCAGCTATAGAATCCCAGATGATGTGCTTGGATCCCTCCAATAGTCCTTTGCCTCTTAATCTTATTTTCAGCTTCTCTATCCTTTCCTGTAAGGCTTCATTCTCCTTTTGAAATTGAGCCATTCTTTCATCCTTTTCTTTCATTTCCTGCTTCAATTTCTCTATGTCCCCTTTTAACCCCTTGATTTATCCTACCTTCAGTGCTTGGCCTAGCTTTTGCAGCAGGAGGTATAGCTACAGCCTTGTTTAGAATTTATGTATGTCCTTGTGACCAATTCACCTTTTCTTGTTCTAGCTACAATGTCTTAGCCTTGTAGTCCAATGCTTCTTGTCGAAATGCTTCCTTTTCATGTTCTAGAGCAACCAGTTATGTTGTTTGTGGATGCTCTGTGGCAGAAATTTTTAGTTTCTTCTTCAAGCTTTTAATCAATTTGTCCTTCTCATCCAATGAGGATTTCACCCCTTGGGGGCATTTAGATTCCAGCCTCTTGACCTGAGTCTTCCAAGCTCTGCTAGATGTTTTTTATTTCCTCAATTTCCCTTCCAATTTCATTGCATAATATAACAGCTTTGAATTCTTCAAGCTTAGACCCAAGTAATCAGAATGCAACATGTCATTGGTATTCCTATGGAATTTGACTTTGTCTGGAGCACGGATGTTGTCATACTTTATCTTGATCTCAGATACTTTGTCTTCATCTGCAACTACTATATTAAATGTCATCTTCTCAATATCCCTTACCGTGAACAAAGAAGATTTGTGTTGAGAAATCTTTTCCACTTCAGGGACTAACTCCCTCATCTCACCCATAGCCATGTTTCCTTTCTCAGCATATTGTTTTGCCAAATATTCTTTAGATTGATAAGTTGCCCCAGATGTCTTGTCAAATATGTGTTTTTTGCTTCTAAAGGTTCTTGAGTTGCCTTCACTTTGGAGATTGCTTCCCTTTTAAACCTCTAAAGTTCTAGTACCACTCTCTACTATATACATATTCACTTGTTCTTTAGGCTCCTCTTCCTCTAAATCCACTATCTGTGGGGACTATGTAATCTTCATCTTCTTAGGGGCAGTATGTTGATCATTGGTGCCCATGGCCTCTGAACTACTTCTCTTGTTGTAAACACTTACCTTGGGGACTTTGAATATCAGTTTCTAAGGAGCTTGTTGTGTTTGACTCTGTTGTAGGGTTGCCTCCACTCGATGTGTTTGAGTTATTTGCAAGATTGCTTACATATGAGCACAGACTTCTAGATTTTCCAACTTATCAAACCTTCAACATGTTCATGCTCATAAGGGGCTTGTTTGTTCATAATTATTATCTTGGATATGATTTGATGTGGATCATATCTTCTTCCATGTAAGTGTGAAAAACCAAACTCTTTGAGCTTTGCTTGAATCTGAGATAAGCATGATCTAGTTTTGACAATGAAGGGTCCAATGATAAAAGGGAATTTGAGGTTGGTGGATTTGTGCAATTTCAGGAAATGCTATGTCTCAGATATGATTCTTTTCTTGATGAATTCAAGGGAAATTACTCTGGGGTCAAAAAAATAGGCAATAGGTAAGGGGATTCATGACAACCATAAACCCATATTATTGTTGAATACATGAATAGTACCCAATCCCCCACTCTGTTTTCTGGATTTGGTTGTATATAGATCCTCATGTCATCCAGAACTCTAGGTAGGTTGGTGTTGAAAATCAAATTGTAAACCCTGGACATGACTTTGTTGATGAAGATAAGAAATGTAATCCTCTTACATTCAGTTGATATGAATGTTGCTTCGGGAAATTCTCTCTTATTTGTTCCCAAGAAAATCTTCAGAAAATGGGTGTAATATCTGAAATGTCTTAGAGAGAGAAAATTCAGTATCTGTTTATGGATATTATCAGCTATGAATTGATCAAAACTGATACGGATTGACAGACCAAACTCTTACTGAAAAAATGTCAACAGGAAACCTAGCATAACCTCGACCACATGTTTGTCATTATCTAGACCTAAAATTTGACACAATGAGGAACAGACCCATTGGACCTCAATAACCATTATACTCACATTCATTGGCAAAGACAGACCCTCTGAAAGATGTTATGTTTTGACAATTGTCTATAAAAACAAATCTCTGAATTTTGATGGACACTCTTTGTAGACCCTAATTAGCTTTTCTTCATCGAAAGTTTAAGACACTACGGAGAAAGACTCTGGTATGTCGAGGGAATCTCGAATTGATATACTCTCTACGCTACACAGGACCTCGGACCCCTGTTTATTTACGACGACTTTCTCTCCCTGTGAATACTGCTCTACGCACCAACCTATGAATTCGGGAAAAGGGAAAGCGACTTTGACAGCATAAGGGAATATAGTGGCTTGGACTGCCTCAAGGAATGGTATCTGCTTTCCTACATTATCGGACATATTTCTTATGGACACAGAGATGGGCGAAATGGTGATTTCGGTGTCGAAAACGTCTGAATCTCAGTCAATTAGGGCTTCTTCGTTCGACACATGGTCTTGCTCTGTCATTGAAGTTGTGATAGGGTCCATGGCGGTGATGAAAAATACCTGGAAATGAGCAGAAATGGAATGAACTTGGCGTACTGTTGAGTTTCAATTGAATGGGGGTGGTTGCACCAACTTTCAAATGTTCCAGTATTTTGAAAAATAATAAAATAAACAACAAATTCCCTTTATATGCTTTTCCAATTTCGAGGGTGCGAGGAAGTGGTTTGGGGAAACCTGCTTCTCGCTCCGAAATGCACCTAGTGGTGCCACGTGGTCCCGACCGAAAACCATGGTTTAGTTTTTAGGCCGCTTTTGAGAATTATCCTCCTCGCAACTCCTTCCCCCAAAATGATCCTCGACCATTGATCTCGGGAGCTCGCGATCTGCGACACATTGGGTCCCATCACCTTAGTGCCCCGCCAGATTTATCCTCTTCCTTCTAGATTTAGTCCTTGCCTTGATTTATCAAACTCCCAACCAATTTATCACCTCGCTAAGTCTTGAAATCTCGATTTCACACAAAAAAATTTGATGGTGATAACATGACCAACACCTAGGTATCTACAGAGGTGATTGTTGGGGGATTCCCACGCTACCTAGGGTAGATGTCGTATTACACTTTTAGTACCCTTGGAGGGTGACCCCACGAAGCGAGGGTTGCTTGCACCAAGAAGGAATGTTACGTGGAGTTCGGGGTAACTTCTTCTCATATCTTCGCTTACAGCTTGATATCCCATATTTAGAAGATACTTCTACTATTTATTGGTTGATTACCTGTAGAAAAATTTTAGGGGTGTTTGATTTCGAAGTTCGTAGTTGGCCTTAAGGATTGTTGTTTTACTTTCACCATGGTCGATCAAGGGCTTCGAATATCTCGTGGAATGCAAGGTTTGGATCTTGAAGTTCAGGAACCTCAACACGACCCTTCTTATGAAGGAATGGTCGAAGAACAAACTTCTGAAACCGAGAGTGTAGCTCCTAGAAGTGGAAAAATGCAGAAGAACCAGTCAAAACGTTCATGGAAGGCCTTCTATGTTACACAAATCCCCCTTTAACTGATCCAATTGGTCCATTACACATTGAACAACCATTCATGAGATTTCTTGATACTTTTTCTTCTTACTATTTACCGGCCATTTCATCCACTAGCCAATATTTTGGCATGAACCCACTAAAATTTGGTTTTCCAGAGGGATTGGGATTTTCACCTCCTCTATCCATAACTCTTCTAGTTGAACCTGCAAGATAATGGATCATTACTTTTGGTGTTTCTTCTTTACTAGGAACACTTGTGACTCAGGTTACTCCAACACAACTAATTGCGAGTACATCTCCCTTCATACATGGGATGGGTAATATTCCTGCTTCCTTAATCCCACATATACACACACCAAGTTCTTTACTTGGTCATCCCATCATTCTAATGGACAGCGTTCAAGTCGTTCAAAAAACCACATTTACACAAGCTACTCAAAACATATCTCCAACTTTACAGATGGGGATTTCTCCTACACCCTTCATTGTAGGTAAATATTTATCTGGGGGGGGACCTTTTACTTGGGGGAAACCCTCAACTATGAGGAAAATTCCTATGTGGGGGCCATAAAAAAAATCTGGGGGTAAGCTGCTCCTACAAGTTCTTCCACCCTACTACTACAAGCATGTATCCTCGACAATTGTATCCAGGAGTTGAAAATCCTTTATGAGGTCAACCTAATCTAGTGGGAATTCCTCTACAAGGAAATTTTCCCAATCAATATATGAACCCCATGATTCCAACACAACAACCCCCTCAAACACAGTATTTGGGAGGTCCATTGGGCCAACCTCTATACATGGGGTGACCGTCAGGTCAACTGTAGTACATGGGGGGACCCTTCGGTCAACCAAGATACATGGGGGTTAGCCACAGTACAAGGGAGGACCATTTAGATTTTTCATCCCATCGCAACCTATATATGGTCTTGTTGGTCTTCCTATATCACATGTTTACTACCAGTATCCACAGGCTAACCAACAAATTCCATTATTGGCTACATTAGATCTTCATGATCTGTCACATTTGACCAATGATCCCATACTTCCTACCCCATTTTGGCCTCCAAACCCTGCCAAACTACCATCCTATATCCTAAAATTTGATGGGAGACCTAGAGAAGACCCTAATAACCACATAATGACTTTCCATATTTGGTTTTCTTCAAACTCTTTGATGTATGAATCCATTAGTTTAAGACTTTTCAAGAGAAGTCTCATATGCTTGACAACCAAATGGTATATTGATCTGTTGTGACACTCATTTGGTGACTTTAATACTTTATATATGGCCTTTTTAAAAAATTCCCAACTATAGAATCGATATGAAACTGGTACAAATCTTTTGAATTTGCTTAGGAAATCCACTTCCACTCATATTTATGATCATATTCATGAGTGGAGGAGGTGATGATGGTTAATTAAAGCTAATATTCTAGACCAACTCCTCGCAGATTGGTTTACCAAGTCACTTTTCCACCCATCACTAGAGATGTCTCCATGGGAGGTGATATCACTGAGGAGCAAGCCATCAGTCGTGCTCAATATTTGGAGTTGGTATATTCCCAATCCGACACACTTTATGATATCATCCCTCATGCTCCTTTCCCATAGAACGATTTTTCAAGACCTTCTCCGGAAACCCATGTCGATCGTGTGGCGGGTTTCATTACAAAAATTGCTCCCTCTCCTGCACAAACCTCCAAGGTGAATGTGGTCCAATCCACTTCATCTCAACAACCTGGAGGTAAGAAGAAAAACAAGGGTAGATCCAATAATTATTCTAACACATAGGAGAGTACAAAAATTGTTGATACCCAAACGAAAAGGAAGCCTAGTTTCCCTGCATGATTTGTGAAAAGGACCACTACATTAAATACTACCCTCGTCGATACGAAGTCACTAAATTTCTAAAGGGTACCTCCCAACCTGTAGTATTAAATAATCCTTTTCTGATTCAACAACAAAAAATGATTGCACAAAATCATGTCCCTCCGCAAGGGGGAAACGCAGGTCATCCTCACCATGAAGATGCTTCCTCAATCACTCATGTCCTTATGTGTAATGGGACAGTTAGTTTAAAAACCAGAGCTAAGACTTATGTCACTCCTCTAGATTATCATGCCAAGGGAGGTGATACTAATAAGCCCTCCACTTCCACTCCTCCTCCATCATTTGCTCCTCTTCAGATTGAGAGGCTTGTTGTCGATTCGGTGTTGCACCCGCCCAATGGAACAATTCAAAAGCATTTTTTCAATCCAAGTTCTTGCGATGCTCAACACTACAACATTGTTGCATATTTGGCGCAAGAACCTTGTGTTATGTCGATGATAGAAGTTCTACAAAAATTTCCAAGTCAACGCAGAACCCTATTATCAGCCATTAGAGTTGTGGATCCAGAGGCATCAAATATGATTATGTTTAATTTGGACTATTTTAAACCGAGGCTCTCCCATCACCTGGCCTTCCAAATTCAAGCTATGGTTGGTGGGAAGAAAATCCATCGCACCATTTTGGATGAAGAAGCTTCCACATGTGTCATGTCTTTGTCCTATTGGAAAACCATTGGTTCTCCTAAACTTAACCAATATCCTACCACCCTTAAGGCATTTGATGGATGTGGTTTCCAACCTTGCGAACCCTTAAATTTTTTTTATATGGAGTTAAAGGGAAAAACCATTTCATTTGACATTGAAGTGGTTGACGCACCCCTGGATTATAATTTATTGCTTGGTTGCAGTTGGTTATATGCGATGACTACCATCTCTTCTTCAGTCTTTCTCATTTTACAATTTCCCCATCAAGGGAAAATTGTGACTGTTGACCAACTTGATTATTGCACTCCACATCTCCATAATTCTTTAGTGAATAATATCCCTTTCCTAGGGTAGTTTGATCTTAAGTATGAAAGTGTCGAGGTAGGTATCCTCAAGAATTCCTCACTCATGGGATATTTTCCCCTACCTCCCCCTAATCCCCCACATGAGGTTGCCACGTTAAACATGATTATGACTATAGTGCAATGATCCTTTGAATCATTCGGTCCTTGGGTAGTGCCTAGCCCATATGCCGCTAAAACACTAGGTGACATCATGTCACTTAGTCTAGTAAAGTCTTGTCTTCCAAAATATCTGGTACCTAAACCTTCCCTTCCTTCACCTGTCTCAATTGATCCTCTTTCTTCCTCCCTCTCTGGTGAACCTATCCCTATTAGTATCCAGGAGTCTTCGCGAATGCAGAAGAAGAGTTAGCGGATGAATAGAATCTTGGGGGCCATGTCTCCAACCTATAAGCATCATATTGAAGTTAAACCGCCAACTTCTTATGACGATGTGGGAGGAGAAGTACCAACCTCAGAACACTATGTTGGGAAAAAACCCTCCAATAGGTATCGATAAATGTACCAACCTCTGAACATCATGTTTGGAAGAGGCTCAATCATGGGTATTACACCGAGCATAGTTTATTCTCATTTTCAAGCTCATTAAAAAATGAAACCGAATTCAAGAAAATTTCTCGTTTCAGTGTCAATCTGATTAAAAAATGAAACAGATAATTTTGAGCACAGTTTCATTTTTTGTTTCAAGATCGTTAAAAAATGAAGCAAATTGTGAGCATACTTTGTCGTTCCTCGACCTCGTTAAACCACATATAGTTATCTTTTGAGTGGTAGTTTACTCCTTTTTTGGCCTCGTAAGACTAACTATGAAAAAGGTATACTCTAGTCAATCATGACTAGAAGAGTTCTCCCTTGTATTGTTTTACACTTTTTCGGGTGTGAAGGACTAAATTTAGGAAAAAGAACATCCATGGAGTCATCTTTAAAATATTTTCAGACTCTCTAAACATGAAAAGACCATCGAGTTTTCCTTCTTTGGACTTGTAAAACATGCAGTGAAGGACCCATATGGGGTCAAAGCCCGCCTTCTTCAGGTTTGTTAAACATATGATGAGGGACTCATCAAATATGAGATATACCGAGCATATGTTATCCTCCTCAAGCTCATTTAAAAACAAAGAGGTACTCGTCAATCATGGTGAGGGAAAATTGAAGCAAGTGGGTTAAGTTTTGGAAAACATTATGGAAGATGTTTTTTTTCACCCTTGAACATGTCGCATGTTTGCGTCTCATCTTACAGTTGCGTAATCTGCTTGTCTTTGAGTCATACAAATCCCATGAGTCATAATACTCCTTTATATCACTCGAAGAGTGCTTCGATGATCGTCACACTATGTTTTGGCATATATCTCAGTCAAGTAAACTTTGCGAAGTCATTTGACGTGACTCACAATGTTCAAGGGAGGGTTCACCTCAAACCAACCATTCTGCAGTATTATCCATTTCCATACCCATGTCAGTTAGCCCTCATTTGATCTATCATATTTTATCAATTTCTTGTGCCAGTTTCATGTTGATGATGGGGGATGCATCGCGACCCTTCTTCGACGAGTATGTTCCTATTGACTTCAACGCATTATCCAGGAATTAGACTTAGAAACCACTTAGCACCTTGGAGCCTGCATGCCTCAATGATGGGATTCCTCTCCTTCAATAGTAGGTTTACATCATTGGCCTCTGATCGAATGATTCCACGGATGTTCAACTTCATCTCATTTGTTCACATTCGTTGGAATGTACTAGGGTACCTTGGGATTCATTTTCATCATTGGTGATTTCCATCACACTTTTTAACGGTACACATTAATGACCAATAATCAAGTGGTTTCTACCATGTTCGACATCAAGTCATCTACTAACATGGCTAGATTTGTACTATTTTGGGATTGAGATGAAGACCCTGGTTTGGGAACTCAATTGTTTATGCACTTTACCTAGGATACAATGAAGATCATTTCAATATCTAAGAGATTTCAGTATAACCACCATATTGGCAATCCCACTGATGTATATGTTGTCACATAGATCCACTTTGTATTGATCTGCGGCTATTTTTTTTTCATATCGTAGGTACATTGTGTATTCTTTCGTGGATTTGATCAGATCGTGTCATGGAGTTATGGATCCACATTGTATCTCTGGTGGCCATATCTTTAGTCAGTATTTTCATGGATCTGCATTGTATTGGTCGATGGCCATGCTTTGAGTCATTTTACTCTGAGCATAGGTATGCATGTCTCGAGAATGATACATATATATTGTTTGATGGTTGTTTGCAGCTTATTCCAGGTTCTCCTACTCCATCACCCTTGCATCTATATTTTTGTAAAGTGTTTTTTCCATCAGTTTCTCTTCTCACCTCAAACTTTAGGGGGTATCTGTTACACACCAAAATGTCACACTTAAGTGTCGCACTTATTTACACCTTAAGTGTTGCAAGTGTTGTAAAGTGTCTTATGCACCTTACTAACTGTCGCATGCACTTCGTCAATTTTTGTATGCACCTTACTAAGTGTTGCATGCACTTTACTAAGTGTCACAACCTCTTTACATGATGAAAGAACACTTTTCATAATCCCTAAGTTGTTTTGGAGGAAGAAACCTATGATTTGAAAGCTAAAAACATGTCTTTTACTTGGAATTTTGACCATTTTTTGAGGGTTTTGAAGGTCAATGCTCCCCTGTCCATGTATAGGGAGCGTTGAACCCTTACCAATGCTCCCCTTCCCATGCTTAGGGAGAGATTACAATGCTCTTTGTTCATTTATGAGGGAGAGTTGATGTGGTCAAAGGAGGTTGTAACTACCCCACCTTTTTCTAAGATCCAAATCCAAGGATATTCAAGTGTTTTTGGGTCAAGGATTCGATTCACCCTACTTGACTCCATCCTAGGAAACCTCAAGAATCCAAATCCCAACTTATGGAGTAAAATCCTCAACCATTTCCCAAAATATATCATGATGGTTTAGCCTCTAACGTCTATAAAATGAAGCCATTCCAAGGTGAAAGGGGGAGGAATCCATTGAAGCATCATCATTCTGATCTTGAGACATTCATGCAAGGGATAGTCTGGAGAGATTGGAGAAGTTGCTACAACATAAAAGGTGATTTGTAAGTTCTTTCTTTATTGTCTTTCCATTAATACAAACTTGGCCTATTCCCTTCAAGTTCATGTGTTCAAACATATGCTTATCTATTGTTGTTTCAGTCATCGTAGATAGATCTATTTTGTCTAACCACATAGATTAGAAGAAGGAGATTCCTTGTTGTCCATTGTAGTTCCTATATTTCTCCCAAAAGCTTGGATATCAAGATCATAGTTTGGAACAGCAAGGACAATCATATTAAAAAGGTATGTTGCAATCTCTTCCTTTTCATTTATGTTTGTCAAGGTAGGTTTACAGGGACGTTAATATCCATTTGTTTGCTTCTATATTTGGACCAAAGAAGGGGTTCTGGTCCAAAGGGGATTTCAACCTGTCCGCAGGGTGAAATTTCTCATAACACCCATGGCTCTTATGACAAAATCTTACCAAACTTGAGTCTTTTTGTGAAGATAGGCATTTTCAAAGTAAGAGTGGTTTTCTTATATTCTTAATTTTACTAAGATGAGCAACTTCTAAGTTACCTACTCAATCAAAATAATCCTTTGACTCAATATTTCAAATGTAAGAGATTGATTTTTATTATAAAAAAAAATTGGCTCGATCCATGAACATTTGCACTATTTTTATAAACAATCATCAATTTTCTTATAGAGTCAAGCTGAAGGCCCAAGTCATGTACAAAGTATCGAAATATCTCATCATACAAAGCATATATATTATGGTCATACCCTTGATACTTAGTCTAAATTAATTCCAGGTTCCAAGTATAATCCATGTGTCCAAGAATAAGATCATAAGCTCTTAAAGTCAAATGTTAAACCACCAAAGTTGTAGTCTCTAGATCCAATCATCCAAGTAAATAAGAGATCAATGACCAATATTAAATTGTGCCCCCCTCAGTGTGCTTGAAATTTAACAAAGAATGGGGGGCACAAAACTTAACAGTGATATGAGCTTTGTCAACGTGGCAACAACACGACAGTTACAACCCCCTTCCTCCAAAGTTAGTGTAACCACAAAAATACCACTAGCAAAAATGTAGTGGTTTTTTGGACACTAAATTTCAAGCAGAATTTCTGGACAAATGAAGGCCAATTAGCCAATTCTAAATTATGGGTTTGTTGTAGAACAACCTCAATTTGGTGAAACACGAGTAGATTCTCAAAATAATGAACAGTTTGAGAGATATTGTTGATTTTATAGAGGGTATACACCTAGATTTTGTGTGTGACCAGAATGGGAAAAAAATTCCCAATACGAAATGAGACTCTAAGTCAGTTTGGAGGTAGCATGCAATTAATATAGGGTTGGACACGCTATACTCTCGCAAGGCACAACTTCTCAGAGGATGGATCTATTAGAATAGATTACAGACTTTCGGGGTATTTTTCACACAGTGAATGGATTCTCTCTCAAATAAGTTGATATTCGGCTCCATCCATTTAAGGCCAGAGAAGAGAATTGATTTGGATTCATATTGAAGACTACGGAGATGTAATCACAATTTTTCAAAGTGAGAAATAAGGTTGGGGTTTGAAGATCTTTATTTGGATTTATGACTATGGCCATAATGATGATACTTGCAAATCTCACAAGTCAAATTGGTTTCTTTCCCAACAATTTGAACGAGGCCAACTATCTCTCCATCACCTGCAAGATTACTCACCGAATATAGATTGGATGGTAGCATTGTTTCACTCCAAAGGTGATTGAATTAGATGAATGTATGCGAGGAAAATCTTGTGGATACTTTTACTCTCAGCCACCCTCAATGACAATGTTGAGATTTTTATAATTAGAATGATTGAAATTGCAAATCAAGTGTTTGTGAAATAAGAAAGGGTAATAAGAGTCCTCAACATTGCCTTTATCATTTTATATTCTATCTTCATAAAAATGTTGCTACTCAAAAATCTCGAGAAAGTGGAGATTGTATTGGGCCCATCTTCACGACCAGTATGTTTTCCCACGTAGGGGAAAAATTATTCCAACTACTTGTGCAGCTCTTGGAAACCTTCTATTATCTTGTGTATTCTCAAAACATGGTAAAGGAGAATTAATGTTTGAGGAAAAGGATTAAGAATCTATTGTCTCCGCAACATTCATTTGAAATACAAAGGAAGGAGGAGGTGTTTCTTCAAGTTTTGGAGTGGAAGTTAGTAATTGTGAAAAATGCAAGTTGTGTAGGATGTGAAATCATAGTGTCAGTTTGTTTAGAACTGGATGGCTTAACAAAAAACAATTATCATTGTTGAAAATTTTGGGTAAAGCTTTAGATCTATGTGAATATATAAATTTGGTTGGGCATGCAGTTTTGATTGATGATTGTTACAAATGTGGAAAATCTTAGTTGTAACGGTAAAAGGGTCAATTGTGGGCAGATGTTAGTTTAAAACATTTGTTACAAACCTATGTTCAAACATTATAGATAGAAGTGGGTCAAAGAGCCAAATATTATGTTTCTAACATTGTTGGGATTTTGTATTTGGACAGGTGGCAGCCAAAGAAAAAAAATTGTGGTTACAAGCCAATTTTAGAGAAAAAGGGACAACACATGGAGCCGAAGTGTCGAGAGCTCTAGGATCCTCTTCAAACTTGATTTTAATTTAGAAAATAAATTCCCAAATTTCCAGGCATAGTATCAGCATTAATGAATATTCCTAGATTTTGAGGCAACAGTTGAGTAACTATTTCCAGATCTTAAGGCATCAGGCTAGCCATCAAGAAGGATATAAGTAACAACTAAAGACTTCAGCAGGGGGAGCAGGTTAGGATATTTTGGCAATGAGATTGTGTATTTTATAATAATACCATAGGGAAATTATATTTTTCTCCACCATTATGGATTAGTTCAAGGATTCATGGCTCATTCTCAGTAGAGCCTTGTCTTTTCTTTCATTTTTTTTGTTTTAAGCTTCTTTAAATTCCCATCTATGTTCTTCTTATTTAGTCTGCAATTTACAGTCAGATTTGTGTATGTTAAAAACATTAATTTGGCACAACCACCACTACTATTCATTGGAGATTGATTGCAAGTTATTTTTTGAGCGTTTATATGTTGAATTCATTGTTATGCTCGAACCAAACACCCTTTATTTTGTTGGATTCATTTAAATTCCTAACAAATCAATTTTCTTCATCTCAAGTTTATAGAGACTAATTTTCCCCTCTATATTCTTTGAGATCTTTTTTTTCTCATATTCTTCCACCTTCTGTTATAAAAATATATTCTTTATTCAATGAGACTCTATTCCCAATGGATTAATCCTCTTATCTAAGAGGATTACAATCTATTTATTCCAGTCTACTACTATTTTTATCCTCAACCCTGTCTACCTAGTTTATCCTTTCTTGACCTTTTAAATATGGAAACATGAGCTTAATGAGGTAAGCTCCTGCTTTGTGACTATGTGAAGCCAACATTTTTAAATATGATGATGGATCCCCCTCTGGTCCAAGAGCCATCTTGTGCCCTGAAGTTGGTTCAAATATGTCTTGGCGTGGTTTCTAAATAGTTGGAAACCATCTCAAGTTACAATAGAGTTACCTTTGATATTGTGGCCTGAATGGATGTTACAAAATATTTTTCCTCCTACGTTATGCTCTCAAATCCCACTGCTATATTTTCTCCACAATTGTGGAACAAGTACAATGCTAAAGAAGGGATCCATTTTTCCTCCTAGTGACCCAATATTTAACATAGCCTGATAGTTATCTAGGGTTAGGGTTTTTGCATGACTCAATCATCAATTAGTATTAGGTTTTGGACCTTCTAGAATATTCTAGAAACTCTACATGTGGCTATCCTAACATGTGTGAGTAATGGGGGATGATGTGGAATCCACTTGGTACCATGGTGGTCAACAAGGTAGGTCAACTTGTGGGAGGCATAACTTCCACATACAACCTTTGATTAAGGTGATTTTTTCACCGTTCAAAAGGTTTTAGTGTGTAGAATAGCATCGAAGGGTTAAGAGATATTCATGTAAAGTTTTTACCCCAAAAGTGTCATTTGATGCCTCAAAATGGATATAAAAGTTTCAAGGCCCCAAATTTCCAAATTGGGACCTGCCACTAAAATGGGCCATGCAAGCGAACTCCTCTAATTTTTCCACCCATAAAGTACCAAGATAGATGAAAAATTATATAATGATCCAATCTAGATCAGTTTTATTCACAAATGTGGGTGAAGTGGACTTTGCAACATTTCATTATGGACATCAATAGCTAGAATAATTTGATTTCTATTGAGGTAATCAAGAGGTCGAAGTTGTTGACAATGCCACACCCCAACCATACACCATTGGTTGGTTGAGCTAGAAAATGAGACATTTGCATTAGTCATCAATGGCAACTATCTTACAACATTAAGTCATTCAAAGTTGAGGTGTTGTGTGATGTTGTCCCACTTAAATTTTGTGATGTTCTTTTGTTATAACCCTACATGTGGAAACATCATGTTGTTTATGAGTGTAGGCCCCATAGTGTCATTGTTACTTTAGGATGTTAGCACTACAAGGTACTAAGGATAGTTTTGACTAATGTAGTTTTGTTTATCTCAACAATGTAGTACCAAAAGGTAATGTCTTAGACTAGGGAAAATGTATTTTTCATGGTTTGGTCAGAAGGTGAATAAAAGTCCACTATGACCACCATGGCCTTAGCATGGAACCTCTCTATAGAGAAAAAGTAGGTGGAAAATATTATAGAGGAATATAGAGATATATTTTCTTCACCTATAAGGGTTCCTTTTAACTACCAAGTTAAACATTAAAGTTATTTGATACCAAGTGTTCCTTTACCTAATGGACCAATATATAGATTCTCTATTACGTAGAATGAGGAGACAACAATTTAGACTCAAGAGCTCATCCAAAAGGGCCACATTTGACTGAGTTGCTCATCTCTTGGGATCCTAATTGTGTTGGTACAGAAGAAGGACATGACATGGCGACTCTATATTGATTATAGAGATTGGAACAAAATCTCCATCAAGAACCGATACCTAATCCCTTATACTAAAAATATTATTGATCAGATGAAGGGTGTCAAGTTCTTCAGTAAAATTGATTTGAAGTTAGGAAACACTGGGAATTGATTGAGAAAATTGATGTATGAAAGACAACCTTCAAGTATAAAGAAGGCCTTTTTGAGTGGTTGGTCATGCCTCTTGGCTTGATTAATTCTCCAACAATGTTCATGAGAATGATGGATGATATATTGCATCCATTCATAATATATTTTATGATTGTATATTAGGATGACATCCTCATATTTAACAAAACTTGGGTGAAACATTTGCAACAAATTCAACAAATCTTGAGCACACTATAACAACACAAATTATGTTCCCATCTAGAGAAATGTTAATTCGACATGCAATGAATTTGGTATATGGGATACATTGTGGATGAAAAAGGGGTGCATGTTTACCCAACTAAGATTCAATTCATTCATGATTGGCCAGCGCCCAAAACTCTAACAAATATCCACAAATTCTTAGGCCTCACCAACTTGTACCATAGGTTCATGTTGGGGTTCTCTCATATCAATTGGCTCTTAAAACAAGTGACCAAGGGTGTAACCAAAGTGAATGTTTCCTAGGATAAGTCACAATAGAAATCCTTTGAGGATCTAAAACACCACTTCTAGTTGACACCAATCCTAAACCTACATAACTACACGAAACATTCAATATTGATACTTATGCCTCTGACTATACTCTCAATGCATTCCTCACTCAACATGGGCATCTATTTTCCTATCACAATGAGACACACTTTGATGATGTTCGTAGGTATCCCACATGTGATAAGGAGATCTAATTCATTGTGCATGCATGTTGATAGTGAAAACATGATATTTTGGGAAAGGAAACAATCATACACATAGATCACAAGCACCTAAAATTCATGTGAATGAATGGAAACTTACATAATGACCACCATTAGAAGTGGTACACATACTTACAACAATTCCACTTGAAAATTAAGTACAATAAGAGTATCACAAGCTAATTTTTATACTATCTCAACCACACTTTGTTTAAGTCACTAACCATAGTCCTTAACTCACGTGGGCATGAGACCTATAGATGGCCTCAATTGTATGAAAACAACCTCAACTTTACTATTACATATCAGACACTAGGAAGAGGTAAACAAGTTCCATACTTTGACCTCTACTATACACTTTTGTGCCATCTAAACCATATATGTGTTCCTTCAAGCGAGCGTGAGAAAATAATTTTCAAGGCATATTATATTCGTGTCATAGGGAACTTCAGTGTGGATAAGATAGCAGTATTACTACAAAAGCATTTCTATGGGACAAATATTCAACATGATGTCAATAGGTATATCAAATCATGAATTTATTATGCCATTGATAACCTTCTACTAAGAAGTAGGGGTTATACACTCCTCTACTACCCTAAACAAGCCCTATGAGTCAATATCCATGGATTATATGTCAGGTATACCCTCCACCAAGCATGGTAATGGTTAATTATTTATGGTTGTCAATCAATTCTCTAAGATGGTCATTTTAGCACCTTGTAAGAAGAATATCACAATAGAAGCCACTACTAATATCTTCTTCGAGGATGTTTGGGATAATTTTTTGGATACCACTAACCATTATTTTAGATAGGTATAGTAGGATTCTTAGTACCTTCTAGTCCAACATATGGTCTTTGATGCACACTAGGATGACCAAATTAACTGCCTTCCACCCTAAAAAAGAAGGAAAAATAGAGGTGGTCAACATGATGATTGTACATATCCTACAAATGTTTAAATCCAAGAATCCATGTACATGGGATGAGAGCCTTATATATGTTCAAAACAACTACAATAGAGCCCTTTTTAGGTTTTCTTACGGTTCTATACATTGGGCTCTTCAACTATGCTATTAATGCATTCCTCACTCAACATGGAAATCTAGTTTCCTATCATAGTGAGACACACTTTGATGATATTAGTAGGTATCCCACCTATGATAAGGAGATGTAAGCCATTGTAAAAGAATGTTAATAGTGGAAGCATTATATTTTTTTAAAGGAAACAATCATCCACATAGATCACAAGCACATGGAATTCATGCAAATGCAAGGAAAGTTACATAATGACCACCATTAGAAGTGGTCCACATACCTACAACAATTCCACTTGAAAATTAAGTACAAGAATAGTAGCACAAACTGAGTTGTAGACTTTCTTAAGTAGAATTTGGTTATGGAACTAAACATAGTTGTTAAGTCTTGTGGGAATGATACCTATGGATGTTGTCAATTGTATGAGAATGAACATGAATTTACTACTACATATCAAACATGGGGAGTAGGTAAAAGAGTTCCAGAATTTGTCCTCTAGTATGCACTTTTGTGCCATTTGGGGCCATCTTTTTGTTCCCTCAAGTGAGAATGAGAAGCTAATTTTTGAGGCACATTATAGTTGTGTTACACATCAAACACCACACTTACATATAAAAGTGTCACAAGTGTCTCACATGATGCAAATGTCATGTTTTAAGTGTCGCAAGTATCGCATGTGGTGCAAACATCACATTCTAAGTGTCGTAAGTGTCACACCTAAACCGTTGAAAATGTTGCAAGTGTCGTAACATGGTTCATGCACTTTTTTTAAGTGTCACAACTCAATCGACACCTTAGAAATATTTTTCACAATCTCCAAATCATGTTAGAAAGAAAATCCGTATCATTGGCAGTTGAAACACATCTTTTCCTTGGAAAATTCAACTTATTATTGAGAATTTATGAAGGGTGGCGCCCCCCTGGCCATAGTGGGGGATTTCCATGGTGCCCCCTCTACCATGTTATGGGATCACCACTTCTAAGATGGCTCCATGTCTCTCACTATAGGAGAGCACCATTCTTGTTGAGGAAAAAGGGGGATCTTCTCCACCAAATTCTATGGGCCAACTCTCTCCAATTGGGTTAGTTATGTTCAACCCTAATGCTTGGGATTGACCTTAGGATCTAATCCAAACCTCAAGGGTCTATATCCTCATCCATATCCCTGATTTTCTCATGGTATTTGTATTTCTCATGCCTATAGATTGAAATCATTTCCATGGGGAAGAAGGAGGAAGAAATCAATAATAGCATCATTATTTTGATATTATATTGTTCATGCAAAGAGTTGGATGAGGAGAGCCTAAAGGAGATGTTGCATCTTCAAACTTAGATTGTAAGTATATGCTTTTGGTTCTCAAATTAATATACTTGACCTATTTCCTTCAAGTATGTGTACTTTTGCATTTACTTGTCTATTGTCATTCAATCTTCATAGATAGATCTGTTTAGTTAATTATATAGAGTGGAAGAAAGGTATGTTTGTTGTTCTTTGTAGGATTGAGGAGCTTAGGAATAAAGCTCAAGTTTTGGAGAATTAAGGACAATCACCAGAATAAGGTATGTCACACTTTGCTTCTCCTCGTTTAAATAGATAAATTATATTTGAAAGGAATATAGAAACCATTTGTACTTTTTTATCTTGGTAACAGAGGTCTGATAATCCAAGGGAGATTTCACATGTCCACAGGGGAAATACTCTGTAATAGAAATTGGCGACTCCACTAGGGATCGAATTTGACTAGTATTTCCTTGGACCATCTAAATCATTTTCCCATCACTAGGTATTGTTTGATGCTTGATTCTGAATCAATCCCCATTTTCCTCTGCTTCACTGAAAGCTTCACAGAGCCATTGACTGAATTCCCATGAGTTTTTTTAATCTTTTTTTCAATTGTTTTCACCATTACCAGGACTAACCCTCCCCTGCAATGGGCACCAGGGTTCCACTGTTAGGATGGTGCTCCTTTGTATCTCTATAGGGAGGACCACTCCACCCTATCTTCTTGAGGACATGAGCGCCACCTTCTCAGTTCAATGAGAAAATCCAAGTTTTCCAAGTACTGCTATGTTTTGTTGACCATAAGTTTTTAGCCAAGGAATCCTCTATCTATTTTTTTCCTTGTTTGATGCAAAGAATTGTTATTCATATTTGATTGAGCTTGAAAATTCTTCCTAGATTGCAAGATTGGTTTCTTTTACCTTTCATTGGTTTAATCCTTGTTTCACAAGATCATCTGTTATCTTCCTGATTGGAAGGGTCTGCAAGGGTTTGTTGGTCATTGAGTTTATTTTCAATATTATCTTGATTGAATGGATTGAAACTCGATTGCTTGCCACAACCTAGTTTTGATATCATTTCTTGTTGCTCACTTTTCAAATATTATTGAGTGTGTTTTTCTCGACTTTCTTGGATGTTTGTTTGAGTGAGTTTCATTCTCTTTGATTTCTTTTCTGAGTATCTTTGTTTGCATAGTATTTTGTTTCTTGTTCTATGCCATTCTAAGTTATAAAAAATTTCATTATTAGTGAAAGAACGAAGCATTAGAATCACGTCATCGTTTGCATCTACAAATAAAACAAAGAAAAATTGAAGAACTATATATGCATTGGTCTTGGAAATTAAAAATATTTTCTTTTGATACTTTGGCGAGTGTGTGAATTCTTGTTTGGAAACAAAA
>ML819892.1:0-44509 GCA_009831015.1 Picea engelmannii | reverse complement strand
ACCCTTCATTGTAGGTAAATATTTATCTGGGGGGGGACCTTTTACTTGGGGGAAACCCTCAACTATGAGGAAAATTCCTATGTGGGGGCCATAAAAAAAATCTGGGGGTAAGCTGCTCCTACAAGTTCTTCCACCCTACTACTACAAGCATGTATCCTCGACAATTGTATCCAGGAGTTGAAAATCCTTTATGAGGTCAACCTAATCTAGTGGGAATTCCTCTACAAGGAAATTTTCCCAATCAATATATGAACCCCATGATTCCAACACAACAACCCCCTCAAACACAGTATTTGGGAGGTCCATTGGGCCAACCTCTATACATGGGGTGACCGTCAGGTCAACTGTAGTACATGGGGGGACCCTTCGGTCAACCAAGATACATGGGGGTTAGCCACAGTACAAGGGAGGACCATTTAGATTTTTCATCCCATCGCAACCTATATATGGTCTTGTTGGTCTTCCTATATCACATGTTTACTACCAGTATCCACAGGCTAACCAACAAATTCCATTATTGGCTACATTAGATCTTCATGATCTGTCACATTTGACCAATGATCCCATACTTCCTACCCCATTTTGGCCTCCAAACCCTGCCAAACTACCATCCTATATCCTAAAATTTGATGGGAGACCTAGAGAAGACCCTAATAACCACATAATGACTTTCCATATTTGGTTTTCTTCAAACTCTTTGATGTATGAATCCATTAGTTTAAGACTTTTCAAGAGAAGTCTCATATGCTTGACAACCAAATGGTATATTGATCTGTTGTGACACTCATTTGGTGACTTTAATACTTTATATATGGCCTTTTTAAAAAATTCCCAACTATAGAATCGATATGAAACTGGTACAAATCTTTTGAATTTGCTTAGGAAATCCACTTCCACTCATATTTATGATCATATTCATGAGTGGAGGAGGTGATGATGGTTAATTAAAGCTAATATTCTAGACCAACTCCTCGCAGATTGGTTTACCAAGTCACTTTTCCACCCATCACTAGAGATGTCTCCATGGGAGGTGATATCACTGAGGAGCAAGCCATCAGTCGTGCTCAATATTTGGAGTTGGTATATTCCCAATCCGACACACTTTATGATATCATCCCTCATGCTCCTTTCCCATAGAACGATTTTTCAAGACCTTCTCCGGAAACCCATGTCGATCGTGTGGCGGGTTTCATTACAAAAATTGCTCCCTCTCCTGCACAAACCTCCAAGGTGAATGTGGTCCAATCCACTTCATCTCAACAACCTGGAGGTAAGAAGAAAAACAAGGGTAGATCCAATAATTATTCTAACACATAGGAGAGTACAAAAATTGTTGATACCCAAACGAAAAGGAAGCCTAGTTTCCCTGCATGATTTGTGAAAAGGACCACTACATTAAATACTACCCTCGTCGATACGAAGTCACTAAATTTCTAAAGGGTACCTCCCAACCTGTAGTATTAAATAATCCTTTTCTGATTCAACAACAAAAAATGATTGCACAAAATCATGTCCCTCCGCAAGGGGGAAACGCAGGTCATCCTCACCATGAAGATGCTTCCTCAATCACTCATGTCCTTATGTGTAATGGGACAGTTAGTTTAAAAACCAGAGCTAAGACTTATGTCACTCCTCTAGATTATCATGCCAAGGGAGGTGATACTAATAAGCCCTCCACTTCCACTCCTCCTCCATCATTTGCTCCTCTTCAGATTGAGAGGCTTGTTGTCGATTCGGTGTTGCACCCGCCCAATGGAACAATTCAAAAGCATTTTTTCAATCCAAGTTCTTGCGATGCTCAACACTACAACATTGTTGCATATTTGGCGCAAGAACCTTGTGTTATGTCGATGATAGAAGTTCTACAAAAATTTCCAAGTCAACGCAGAACCCTATTATCAGCCATTAGAGTTGTGGATCCAGAGGCATCAAATATGATTATGTTTAATTTGGACTATTTTAAACCGAGGCTCTCCCATCACCTGGCCTTCCAAATTCAAGCTATGGTTGGTGGGAAGAAAATCCATCGCACCATTTTGGATGAAGAAGCTTCCACATGTGTCATGTCTTTGTCCTATTGGAAAACCATTGGTTCTCCTAAACTTAACCAATATCCTACCACCCTTAAGGCATTTGATGGATGTGGTTTCCAACCTTGCGAACCCTTAAATTTTTTTTATATGGAGTTAAAGGGAAAAACCATTTCATTTGACATTGAAGTGGTTGACGCACCCCTGGATTATAATTTATTGCTTGGTTGCAGTTGGTTATATGCGATGACTACCATCTCTTCTTCAGTCTTTCTCATTTTACAATTTCCCCATCAAGGGAAAATTGTGACTGTTGACCAACTTGATTATTGCACTCCACATCTCCATAATTCTTTAGTGAATAATATCCCTTTCCTAGGGTAGTTTGATCTTAAGTATGAAAGTGTCGAGGTAGGTATCCTCAAGAATTCCTCACTCATGGGATATTTTCCCCTACCTCCCCCTAATCCCCCACATGAGGTTGCCACGTTAAACATGATTATGACTATAGTGCAATGATCCTTTGAATCATTCGGTCCTTGGGTAGTGCCTAGCCCATATGCCGCTAAAACACTAGGTGACATCATGTCACTTAGTCTAGTAAAGTCTTGTCTTCCAAAATATCTGGTACCTAAACCTTCCCTTCCTTCACCTGTCTCAATTGATCCTCTTTCTTCCTCCCTCTCTGGTGAACCTATCCCTATTAGTATCCAGGAGTCTTCGCGAATGCAGAAGAAGAGTTAGCGGATGAATAGAATCTTGGGGGCCATGTCTCCAACCTATAAGCATCATATTGAAGTTAAACCGCCAACTTCTTATGACGATGTGGGAGGAGAAGTACCAACCTCAGAACACTATGTTGGGAAAAAACCCTCCAATAGGTATCGATAAATGTACCAACCTCTGAACATCATGTTTGGAAGAGGCTCAATCATGGGTATTACACCGAGCATAGTTTATTCTCATTTTCAAGCTCATTAAAAAATGAAACCGAATTCAAGAAAATTTCTCGTTTCAGTGTCAATCTGATTAAAAAATGAAACAGATAATTTTGAGCACAGTTTCATTTTTTGTTTCAAGATCGTTAAAAAATGAAGCAAATTGTGAGCATACTTTGTCGTTCCTCGACCTCGTTAAACCACATATAGTTATCTTTTGAGTGGTAGTTTACTCCTTTTTTGGCCTCGTAAGACTAACTATGAAAAAGGTATACTCTAGTCAATCATGACTAGAAGAGTTCTCCCTTGTATTGTTTTACACTTTTTCGGGTGTGAAGGACTAAATTTAGGAAAAAGAACATCCATGGAGTCATCTTTAAAATATTTTCAGACTCTCTAAACATGAAAAGACCATCGAGTTTTCCTTCTTTGGACTTGTAAAACATGCAGTGAAGGACCCATATGGGGTCAAAGCCCGCCTTCTTCAGGTTTGTTAAACATATGATGAGGGACTCATCAAATATGAGATATACCGAGCATATGTTATCCTCCTCAAGCTCATTTAAAAACAAAGAGGTACTCGTCAATCATGGTGAGGGAAAATTGAAGCAAGTGGGTTAAGTTTTGGAAAACATTATGGAAGATGTTTTTTTTCACCCTTGAACATGTCGCATGTTTGCGTCTCATCTTACAGTTGCGTAATCTGCTTGTCTTTGAGTCATACAAATCCCATGAGTCATAATACTCCTTTATATCACTCGAAGAGTGCTTCGATGATCGTCACACTATGTTTTGGCATATATCTCAGTCAAGTAAACTTTGCGAAGTCATTTGACGTGACTCACAATGTTCAAGGGAGGGTTCACCTCAAACCAACCATTCTGCAGTATTATCCATTTCCATACCCATGTCAGTTAGCCCTCATTTGATCTATCATATTTTATCAATTTCTTGTGCCAGTTTCATGTTGATGATGGGGGATGCATCGCGACCCTTCTTCGACGAGTATGTTCCTATTGACTTCAACGCATTATCCAGGAATTAGACTTAGAAACCACTTAGCACCTTGGAGCCTGCATGCCTCAATGATGGGATTCCTCTCCTTCAATAGTAGGTTTACATCATTGGCCTCTGATCGAATGATTCCACGGATGTTCAACTTCATCTCATTTGTTCACATTCGTTGGAATGTACTAGGGTACCTTGGGATTCATTTTCATCATTGGTGATTTCCATCACACTTTTTAACGGTACACATTAATGACCAATAATCAAGTGGTTTCTACCATGTTCGACATCAAGTCATCTACTAACATGGCTAGATTTGTACTATTTTGGGATTGAGATGAAGACCCTGGTTTGGGAACTCAATTGTTTATGCACTTTACCTAGGATACAATGAAGATCATTTCAATATCTAAGAGATTTCAGTATAACCACCATATTGGCAATCCCACTGATGTATATGTTGTCACATAGATCCACTTTGTATTGATCTGCGGCTATTTTTTTTTCATATCGTAGGTACATTGTGTATTCTTTCGTGGATTTGATCAGATCGTGTCATGGAGTTATGGATCCACATTGTATCTCTGGTGGCCATATCTTTAGTCAGTATTTTCATGGATCTGCATTGTATTGGTCGATGGCCATGCTTTGAGTCATTTTACTCTGAGCATAGGTATGCATGTCTCGAGAATGATACATATATATTGTTTGATGGTTGTTTGCAGCTTATTCCAGGTTCTCCTACTCCATCACCCTTGCATCTATATTTTTGTAAAGTGTTTTTTCCATCAGTTTCTCTTCTCACCTCAAACTTTAGGGGGTATCTGTTACACACCAAAATGTCACACTTAAGTGTCGCACTTATTTACACCTTAAGTGTTGCAAGTGTTGTAAAGTGTCTTATGCACCTTACTAACTGTCGCATGCACTTCGTCAATTTTTGTATGCACCTTACTAAGTGTTGCATGCACTTTACTAAGTGTCACAACCTCTTTACATGATGAAAGAACACTTTTCATAATCCCTAAGTTGTTTTGGAGGAAGAAACCTATGATTTGAAAGCTAAAAACATGTCTTTTACTTGGAATTTTGACCATTTTTTGAGGGTTTTGAAGGTCAATGCTCCCCTGTCCATGTATAGGGAGCGTTGAACCCTTACCAATGCTCCCCTTCCCATGCTTAGGGAGAGATTACAATGCTCTTTGTTCATTTATGAGGGAGAGTTGATGTGGTCAAAGGAGGTTGTAACTACCCCACCTTTTTCTAAGATCCAAATCCAAGGATATTCAAGTGTTTTTGGGTCAAGGATTCGATTCACCCTACTTGACTCCATCCTAGGAAACCTCAAGAATCCAAATCCCAACTTATGGAGTAAAATCCTCAACCATTTCCCAAAATATATCATGATGGTTTAGCCTCTAACGTCTATAAAATGAAGCCATTCCAAGGTGAAAGGGGGAGGAATCCATTGAAGCATCATCATTCTGATCTTGAGACATTCATGCAAGGGATAGTCTGGAGAGATTGGAGAAGTTGCTACAACATAAAAGGTGATTTGTAAGTTCTTTCTTTATTGTCTTTCCATTAATACAAACTTGGCCTATTCCCTTCAAGTTCATGTGTTCAAACATATGCTTATCTATTGTTGTTTCAGTCATCGTAGATAGATCTATTTTGTCTAACCACATAGATTAGAAGAAGGAGATTCCTTGTTGTCCATTGTAGTTCCTATATTTCTCCCAAAAGCTTGGATATCAAGATCATAGTTTGGAACAGCAAGGACAATCATATTAAAAAGGTATGTTGCAATCTCTTCCTTTTCATTTATGTTTGTCAAGGTAGGTTTACAGGGACGTTAATATCCATTTGTTTGCTTCTATATTTGGACCAAAGAAGGGGTTCTGGTCCAAAGGGGATTTCAACCTGTCCGCAGGGTGAAATTTCTCATAACACCCATGGCTCTTATGACAAAATCTTACCAAACTTGAGTCTTTTTGTGAAGATAGGCATTTTCAAAGTAAGAGTGGTTTTCTTATATTCTTAATTTTACTAAGATGAGCAACTTCTAAGTTACCTACTCAATCAAAATAATCCTTTGACTCAATATTTCAAATGTAAGAGATTGATTTTTATTATAAAAAAAAATTGGCTCGATCCATGAACATTTGCACTATTTTTATAAACAATCATCAATTTTCTTATAGAGTCAAGCTGAAGGCCCAAGTCATGTACAAAGTATCGAAATATCTCATCATACAAAGCATATATATTATGGTCATACCCTTGATACTTAGTCTAAATTAATTCCAGGTTCCAAGTATAATCCATGTGTCCAAGAATAAGATCATAAGCTCTTAAAGTCAAATGTTAAACCACCAAAGTTGTAGTCTCTAGATCCAATCATCCAAGTAAATAAGAGATCAATGACCAATATTAAATTGTGCCCCCCTCAGTGTGCTTGAAATTTAACAAAGAATGGGGGGCACAAAACTTAACAGTGATATGAGCTTTGTCAACGTGGCAACAACACGACAGTTACAACCCCCTTCCTCCAAAGTTAGTGTAACCACAAAAATACCACTAGCAAAAATGTAGTGGTTTTTTGGACACTAAATTTCAAGCAGAATTTCTGGACAAATGAAGGCCAATTAGCCAATTCTAAATTATGGGTTTGTTGTAGAACAACCTCAATTTGGTGAAACACGAGTAGATTCTCAAAATAATGAACAGTTTGAGAGATATTGTTGATTTTATAGAGGGTATACACCTAGATTTTGTGTGTGACCAGAATGGGAAAAAAATTCCCAATACGAAATGAGACTCTAAGTCAGTTTGGAGGTAGCATGCAATTAATATAGGGTTGGACACGCTATACTCTCGCAAGGCACAACTTCTCAGAGGATGGATCTATTAGAATAGATTACAGACTTTCGGGGTATTTTTCACACAGTGAATGGATTCTCTCTCAAATAAGTTGATATTCGGCTCCATCCATTTAAGGCCAGAGAAGAGAATTGATTTGGATTCATATTGAAGACTACGGAGATGTAATCACAATTTTTCAAAGTGAGAAATAAGGTTGGGGTTTGAAGATCTTTATTTGGATTTATGACTATGGCCATAATGATGATACTTGCAAATCTCACAAGTCAAATTGGTTTCTTTCCCAACAATTTGAACGAGGCCAACTATCTCTCCATCACCTGCAAGATTACTCACCGAATATAGATTGGATGGTAGCATTGTTTCACTCCAAAGGTGATTGAATTAGATGAATGTATGCGAGGAAAATCTTGTGGATACTTTTACTCTCAGCCACCCTCAATGACAATGTTGAGATTTTTATAATTAGAATGATTGAAATTGCAAATCAAGTGTTTGTGAAATAAGAAAGGGTAATAAGAGTCCTCAACATTGCCTTTATCATTTTATATTCTATCTTCATAAAAATGTTGCTACTCAAAAATCTCGAGAAAGTGGAGATTGTATTGGGCCCATCTTCACGACCAGTATGTTTTCCCACGTAGGGGAAAAATTATTCCAACTACTTGTGCAGCTCTTGGAAACCTTCTATTATCTTGTGTATTCTCAAAACATGGTAAAGGAGAATTAATGTTTGAGGAAAAGGATTAAGAATCTATTGTCTCCGCAACATTCATTTGAAATACAAAGGAAGGAGGAGGTGTTTCTTCAAGTTTTGGAGTGGAAGTTAGTAATTGTGAAAAATGCAAGTTGTGTAGGATGTGAAATCATAGTGTCAGTTTGTTTAGAACTGGATGGCTTAACAAAAAACAATTATCATTGTTGAAAATTTTGGGTAAAGCTTTAGATCTATGTGAATATATAAATTTGGTTGGGCATGCAGTTTTGATTGATGATTGTTACAAATGTGGAAAATCTTAGTTGTAACGGTAAAAGGGTCAATTGTGGGCAGATGTTAGTTTAAAACATTTGTTACAAACCTATGTTCAAACATTATAGATAGAAGTGGGTCAAAGAGCCAAATATTATGTTTCTAACATTGTTGGGATTTTGTATTTGGACAGGTGGCAGCCAAAGAAAAAAAATTGTGGTTACAAGCCAATTTTAGAGAAAAAGGGACAACACATGGAGCCGAAGTGTCGAGAGCTCTAGGATCCTCTTCAAACTTGATTTTAATTTAGAAAATAAATTCCCAAATTTCCAGGCATAGTATCAGCATTAATGAATATTCCTAGATTTTGAGGCAACAGTTGAGTAACTATTTCCAGATCTTAAGGCATCAGGCTAGCCATCAAGAAGGATATAAGTAACAACTAAAGACTTCAGCAGGGGGAGCAGGTTAGGATATTTTGGCAATGAGATTGTGTATTTTATAATAATACCATAGGGAAATTATATTTTTCTCCACCATTATGGATTAGTTCAAGGATTCATGGCTCATTCTCAGTAGAGCCTTGTCTTTTCTTTCATTTTTTTTGTTTTAAGCTTCTTTAAATTCCCATCTATGTTCTTCTTATTTAGTCTGCAATTTACAGTCAGATTTGTGTATGTTAAAAACATTAATTTGGCACAACCACCACTACTATTCATTGGAGATTGATTGCAAGTTATTTTTTGAGCGTTTATATGTTGAATTCATTGTTATGCTCGAACCAAACACCCTTTATTTTGTTGGATTCATTTAAATTCCTAACAAATCAATTTTCTTCATCTCAAGTTTATAGAGACTAATTTTCCCCTCTATATTCTTTGAGATCTTTTTTTTCTCATATTCTTCCACCTTCTGTTATAAAAATATATTCTTTATTCAATGAGACTCTATTCCCAATGGATTAATCCTCTTATCTAAGAGGATTACAATCTATTTATTCCAGTCTACTACTATTTTTATCCTCAACCCTGTCTACCTAGTTTATCCTTTCTTGACCTTTTAAATATGGAAACATGAGCTTAATGAGGTAAGCTCCTGCTTTGTGACTATGTGAAGCCAACATTTTTAAATATGATGATGGATCCCCCTCTGGTCCAAGAGCCATCTTGTGCCCTGAAGTTGGTTCAAATATGTCTTGGCGTGGTTTCTAAATAGTTGGAAACCATCTCAAGTTACAATAGAGTTACCTTTGATATTGTGGCCTGAATGGATGTTACAAAATATTTTTCCTCCTACGTTATGCTCTCAAATCCCACTGCTATATTTTCTCCACAATTGTGGAACAAGTACAATGCTAAAGAAGGGATCCATTTTTCCTCCTAGTGACCCAATATTTAACATAGCCTGATAGTTATCTAGGGTTAGGGTTTTTGCATGACTCAATCATCAATTAGTATTAGGTTTTGGACCTTCTAGAATATTCTAGAAACTCTACATGTGGCTATCCTAACATGTGTGAGTAATGGGGGATGATGTGGAATCCACTTGGTACCATGGTGGTCAACAAGGTAGGTCAACTTGTGGGAGGCATAACTTCCACATACAACCTTTGATTAAGGTGATTTTTTCACCGTTCAAAAGGTTTTAGTGTGTAGAATAGCATCGAAGGGTTAAGAGATATTCATGTAAAGTTTTTACCCCAAAAGTGTCATTTGATGCCTCAAAATGGATATAAAAGTTTCAAGGCCCCAAATTTCCAAATTGGGACCTGCCACTAAAATGGGCCATGCAAGCGAACTCCTCTAATTTTTCCACCCATAAAGTACCAAGATAGATGAAAAATTATATAATGATCCAATCTAGATCAGTTTTATTCACAAATGTGGGTGAAGTGGACTTTGCAACATTTCATTATGGACATCAATAGCTAGAATAATTTGATTTCTATTGAGGTAATCAAGAGGTCGAAGTTGTTGACAATGCCACACCCCAACCATACACCATTGGTTGGTTGAGCTAGAAAATGAGACATTTGCATTAGTCATCAATGGCAACTATCTTACAACATTAAGTCATTCAAAGTTGAGGTGTTGTGTGATGTTGTCCCACTTAAATTTTGTGATGTTCTTTTGTTATAACCCTACATGTGGAAACATCATGTTGTTTATGAGTGTAGGCCCCATAGTGTCATTGTTACTTTAGGATGTTAGCACTACAAGGTACTAAGGATAGTTTTGACTAATGTAGTTTTGTTTATCTCAACAATGTAGTACCAAAAGGTAATGTCTTAGACTAGGGAAAATGTATTTTTCATGGTTTGGTCAGAAGGTGAATAAAAGTCCACTATGACCACCATGGCCTTAGCATGGAACCTCTCTATAGAGAAAAAGTAGGTGGAAAATATTATAGAGGAATATAGAGATATATTTTCTTCACCTATAAGGGTTCCTTTTAACTACCAAGTTAAACATTAAAGTTATTTGATACCAAGTGTTCCTTTACCTAATGGACCAATATATAGATTCTCTATTACGTAGAATGAGGAGACAACAATTTAGACTCAAGAGCTCATCCAAAAGGGCCACATTTGACTGAGTTGCTCATCTCTTGGGATCCTAATTGTGTTGGTACAGAAGAAGGACATGACATGGCGACTCTATATTGATTATAGAGATTGGAACAAAATCTCCATCAAGAACCGATACCTAATCCCTTATACTAAAAATATTATTGATCAGATGAAGGGTGTCAAGTTCTTCAGTAAAATTGATTTGAAGTTAGGAAACACTGGGAATTGATTGAGAAAATTGATGTATGAAAGACAACCTTCAAGTATAAAGAAGGCCTTTTTGAGTGGTTGGTCATGCCTCTTGGCTTGATTAATTCTCCAACAATGTTCATGAGAATGATGGATGATATATTGCATCCATTCATAATATATTTTATGATTGTATATTAGGATGACATCCTCATATTTAACAAAACTTGGGTGAAACATTTGCAACAAATTCAACAAATCTTGAGCACACTATAACAACACAAATTATGTTCCCATCTAGAGAAATGTTAATTCGACATGCAATGAATTTGGTATATGGGATACATTGTGGATGAAAAAGGGGTGCATGTTTACCCAACTAAGATTCAATTCATTCATGATTGGCCAGCGCCCAAAACTCTAACAAATATCCACAAATTCTTAGGCCTCACCAACTTGTACCATAGGTTCATGTTGGGGTTCTCTCATATCAATTGGCTCTTAAAACAAGTGACCAAGGGTGTAACCAAAGTGAATGTTTCCTAGGATAAGTCACAATAGAAATCCTTTGAGGATCTAAAACACCACTTCTAGTTGACACCAATCCTAAACCTACATAACTACACGAAACATTCAATATTGATACTTATGCCTCTGACTATACTCTCAATGCATTCCTCACTCAACATGGGCATCTATTTTCCTATCACAATGAGACACACTTTGATGATGTTCGTAGGTATCCCACATGTGATAAGGAGATCTAATTCATTGTGCATGCATGTTGATAGTGAAAACATGATATTTTGGGAAAGGAAACAATCATACACATAGATCACAAGCACCTAAAATTCATGTGAATGAATGGAAACTTACATAATGACCACCATTAGAAGTGGTACACATACTTACAACAATTCCACTTGAAAATTAAGTACAATAAGAGTATCACAAGCTAATTTTTATACTATCTCAACCACACTTTGTTTAAGTCACTAACCATAGTCCTTAACTCACGTGGGCATGAGACCTATAGATGGCCTCAATTGTATGAAAACAACCTCAACTTTACTATTACATATCAGACACTAGGAAGAGGTAAACAAGTTCCATACTTTGACCTCTACTATACACTTTTGTGCCATCTAAACCATATATGTGTTCCTTCAAGCGAGCGTGAGAAAATAATTTTCAAGGCATATTATATTCGTGTCATAGGGAACTTCAGTGTGGATAAGATAGCAGTATTACTACAAAAGCATTTCTATGGGACAAATATTCAACATGATGTCAATAGGTATATCAAATCATGAATTTATTATGCCATTGATAACCTTCTACTAAGAAGTAGGGGTTATACACTCCTCTACTACCCTAAACAAGCCCTATGAGTCAATATCCATGGATTATATGTCAGGTATACCCTCCACCAAGCATGGTAATGGTTAATTATTTATGGTTGTCAATCAATTCTCTAAGATGGTCATTTTAGCACCTTGTAAGAAGAATATCACAATAGAAGCCACTACTAATATCTTCTTCGAGGATGTTTGGGATAATTTTTTGGATACCACTAACCATTATTTTAGATAGGTATAGTAGGATTCTTAGTACCTTCTAGTCCAACATATGGTCTTTGATGCACACTAGGATGACCAAATTAACTGCCTTCCACCCTAAAAAAGAAGGAAAAATAGAGGTGGTCAACATGATGATTGTACATATCCTACAAATGTTTAAATCCAAGAATCCATGTACATGGGATGAGAGCCTTATATATGTTCAAAACAACTACAATAGAGCCCTTTTTAGGTTTTCTTACGGTTCTATACATTGGGCTCTTCAACTATGCTATTAATGCATTCCTCACTCAACATGGAAATCTAGTTTCCTATCATAGTGAGACACACTTTGATGATATTAGTAGGTATCCCACCTATGATAAGGAGATGTAAGCCATTGTAAAAGAATGTTAATAGTGGAAGCATTATATTTTTTTAAAGGAAACAATCATCCACATAGATCACAAGCACATGGAATTCATGCAAATGCAAGGAAAGTTACATAATGACCACCATTAGAAGTGGTCCACATACCTACAACAATTCCACTTGAAAATTAAGTACAAGAATAGTAGCACAAACTGAGTTGTAGACTTTCTTAAGTAGAATTTGGTTATGGAACTAAACATAGTTGTTAAGTCTTGTGGGAATGATACCTATGGATGTTGTCAATTGTATGAGAATGAACATGAATTTACTACTACATATCAAACATGGGGAGTAGGTAAAAGAGTTCCAGAATTTGTCCTCTAGTATGCACTTTTGTGCCATTTGGGGCCATCTTTTTGTTCCCTCAAGTGAGAATGAGAAGCTAATTTTTGAGGCACATTATAGTTGTGTTACACATCAAACACCACACTTACATATAAAAGTGTCACAAGTGTCTCACATGATGCAAATGTCATGTTTTAAGTGTCGCAAGTATCGCATGTGGTGCAAACATCACATTCTAAGTGTCGTAAGTGTCACACCTAAACCGTTGAAAATGTTGCAAGTGTCGTAACATGGTTCATGCACTTTTTTTAAGTGTCACAACTCAATCGACACCTTAGAAATATTTTTCACAATCTCCAAATCATGTTAGAAAGAAAATCCGTATCATTGGCAGTTGAAACACATCTTTTCCTTGGAAAATTCAACTTATTATTGAGAATTTATGAAGGGTGGCGCCCCCCTGGCCATAGTGGGGGATTTCCATGGTGCCCCCTCTACCATGTTATGGGATCACCACTTCTAAGATGGCTCCATGTCTCTCACTATAGGAGAGCACCATTCTTGTTGAGGAAAAAGGGGGATCTTCTCCACCAAATTCTATGGGCCAACTCTCTCCAATTGGGTTAGTTATGTTCAACCCTAATGCTTGGGATTGACCTTAGGATCTAATCCAAACCTCAAGGGTCTATATCCTCATCCATATCCCTGATTTTCTCATGGTATTTGTATTTCTCATGCCTATAGATTGAAATCATTTCCATGGGGAAGAAGGAGGAAGAAATCAATAATAGCATCATTATTTTGATATTATATTGTTCATGCAAAGAGTTGGATGAGGAGAGCCTAAAGGAGATGTTGCATCTTCAAACTTAGATTGTAAGTATATGCTTTTGGTTCTCAAATTAATATACTTGACCTATTTCCTTCAAGTATGTGTACTTTTGCATTTACTTGTCTATTGTCATTCAATCTTCATAGATAGATCTGTTTAGTTAATTATATAGAGTGGAAGAAAGGTATGTTTGTTGTTCTTTGTAGGATTGAGGAGCTTAGGAATAAAGCTCAAGTTTTGGAGAATTAAGGACAATCACCAGAATAAGGTATGTCACACTTTGCTTCTCCTCGTTTAAATAGATAAATTATATTTGAAAGGAATATAGAAACCATTTGTACTTTTTTATCTTGGTAACAGAGGTCTGATAATCCAAGGGAGATTTCACATGTCCACAGGGGAAATACTCTGTAATAGAAATTGGCGACTCCACTAGGGATCGAATTTGACTAGTATTTCCTTGGACCATCTAAATCATTTTCCCATCACTAGGTATTGTTTGATGCTTGATTCTGAATCAATCCCCATTTTCCTCTGCTTCACTGAAAGCTTCACAGAGCCATTGACTGAATTCCCATGAGTTTTTTTAATCTTTTTTTCAATTGTTTTCACCATTACCAGGACTAACCCTCCCCTGCAATGGGCACCAGGGTTCCACTGTTAGGATGGTGCTCCTTTGTATCTCTATAGGGAGGACCACTCCACCCTATCTTCTTGAGGACATGAGCGCCACCTTCTCAGTTCAATGAGAAAATCCAAGTTTTCCAAGTACTGCTATGTTTTGTTGACCATAAGTTTTTAGCCAAGGAATCCTCTATCTATTTTTTTCCTTGTTTGATGCAAAGAATTGTTATTCATATTTGATTGAGCTTGAAAATTCTTCCTAGATTGCAAGATTGGTTTCTTTTACCTTTCATTGGTTTAATCCTTGTTTCACAAGATCATCTGTTATCTTCCTGATTGGAAGGGTCTGCAAGGGTTTGTTGGTCATTGAGTTTATTTTCAATATTATCTTGATTGAATGGATTGAAACTCGATTGCTTGCCACAACCTAGTTTTGATATCATTTCTTGTTGCTCACTTTTCAAATATTATTGAGTGTGTTTTTCTCGACTTTCTTGGATGTTTGTTTGAGTGAGTTTCATTCTCTTTGATTTCTTTTCTGAGTATCTTTGTTTGCATAGTATTTTGTTTCTTGTTCTATGCCATTCTAAGTTATAAAAAATTTCATTATTAGTGAAAGAACGAAGCATTAGAATCACGTCATCGTTTGCATCTACAAATAAAACAAAGAAAAATTGAAGAACTATATATGCATTGGTCTTGGAAATTAAAAATATTTTCTTTTGATACTTTGGCGAGTGTGTGAATTCTTGTTTGGAAACAAAAATGCTTTAATTATTTGCGTTTGTCAGTGACAAAATAAAGAATCTATTCTCCTTCCCATAAATAGAATTTCATTGAAAAATAAAATTGCATCTCATTCTTTTTTCCTTCTTTTTGGAGTCGAGTCTCAAAAAAGCATTACTTTCACTATCATTCACCCTTGAGTAATGAACAACCACGAAAATAAGCGCTAATTAAAATTGATCTAGAAAGTTTTCTTTTTTATATATTTACACCAAAAGTAGACTAAGAATAGAGCTTTGTAATAGGCTGTGAGGTTAAATCTCCAAAGCATTAAAGACAAACATAGAATCTTGTGATAGAGAGAGAAAATCCAATTTTTGTATAAGCATAGCTAGAATATCCCTCACACAAGGGTTAAACATGAGGTCACATGCGGGAGAGCAATGAATATGATCCCTTCAAGACTTAACCAATTGTAGAAGAATGATCATACATTGGGGGTTCTTCCTGAGAATCAATTTTTTTCATCGGGTCTCGGAGCTTCATGAATCCTGAATCCGTTTGAGGTCCTCAAGAGTTCACCGGTCCTCTTGTCCTCGGTTCTTCTGAAGAATTTCAAACTTGATATCCTTCCCATAAGTTCAAACCCGACTGTCGAATGTACCCATCTAGAGGCTAACTGTGAGTTGGTAACCTTAGTGGCAATCATATTTAGGGTCTATACACGAGGTGACGATGAAGGGAATTCTTTGCTATACCTGAATCAAACATTGGTCAAACTCACTCGGACTCCTTGGAGGGTAACCCGCGGGAAAACCCATGAGGGAACTTGCACCAAGGTGTGATTCTATTGAAAAAGTCAATAATGTAACTAATCCACCTGCTCAATCCTAGCCCATTCTCACTTTGTTCTTGCGATGTTGGATTTCATCACCAACTAGTATGTTAATTGGGAGAATTCATTGTTTTTCCTGTTGGTTTTCTATATTTTTATCAAGTGTTGTTTGTTCACCCTAGTTGTCCTTAAGATTGGTATTGTGGCTGACAAAGGTCTTCGTCGACCATGTAGGATGCAAGGGTTTCCTGCGGAAGGATACAAACCCTTACTTCCTAATTCACCTGAAGACACTTTCCATGAAGAAGTTGAAAACTATTCGAACACTAGGAGTGTTGCTACTCCTTTGATTGAACATCTTGGAGTAATAGTAATAGTTAAATAAGGTCATATCCTTCTTGTTAACTTGACATTTACCGACCCTCTTGATCCACTTCTTCTTCAAATAGACTCTTGAGGAAGTATCGTAGCTGAAGATTATCCTAGATTATCGTCAGGGCCATTTGGAAAACTTGACATTGATCTAGAATAACCCAATCCAAATGAAGAATATACAACCCCTATATGCTCTACTAAAATGGTAGATCCACATCAAACTCTTGTTCGTTCTATATGGAGAACTCCATCGGGTTGTGATCTTTATGAAAATTTAAATTTGAATCGACCACTCTTTATTCCTCCACATACATCTGTCACCACAGGTGCAGATGTAGGACCATCGATTCAATACTCTGACCACCCTCCCATACAAACACTTAATACTTCACCCATGTCAGAATAAATAATGAGTGATACAGGTCTTGTACTTTCTATTCATTTACAAAGTAGTATCACAGCTACACCATCGATGCCTCTTCAAGCAACAACTACTTTCACCCCAAAGAATCTTGTTGGGACACCTTCCCATCATATAATGAAAAACCCTATTACACCAAAAATCCCTACTAGGGGGGAATCCTCCATTAGTGAACAAATATCTACCAGAGGGAAACCCTCTTTCAATGGAAAAATCCCTACCAGGGGTCAACCCTCATTTGCGGGACAAGTCCTAATTGTTTCCCAAGATATAGCAGGGGGGAAAGCTCCAAGTTCTTTTGTCGAAAAACCACAACCATCATGGGGACCTCCCCAAGGAGGATCTTTTAATCCACCATATTAGGGAGGATATTCAAATCCCAACCTACAAGGAGGATCTCTAAATCCTAATCCTTCCAAATTGTATTCTAGATAACCATTGCCAAACGTCTTGAATCCCACTTGGGGTCCTCAAGGCCAATCATCCTTTTCTCCACAAGGTAAAATTGGATACCCTCCTTAGGGTCAGACTGGTTTCCCTCCTCAGGGTCAGACTGGTTTCCCTCCTCAAGGTCAAACCGGTTACCCTCCTCAGGTTCAAACCAGTTACCCTCCTCAAGGAAAAACTGTTAATCCTCCCCAAGCTCAACCGGATTACCCTCCTTAAGGTCAAACTAGTTATCCTCTCATGGGTTACACTGGTTATCCTCCTCAAGGTCAAATGGGTTTTACTTCACCTTTTCCCCAAGTTCCTCAACAAATGAATCCTACTTTTGCTTGCCAAAATCCACAACATCCACATATTGGAGGACCTTCTAGATACAACTTTCCACCACAACCATTTTACGATCCTACTAGTGTCCCCATGCCTCACCAATATCATCCTCAAAGTAATCGATAGTTACCCTTTTTGTCTAATTTAGATCTCCTAGACCTGTCGAGATTGACAAATGATCCAATATTTCACTTCCACTTATAGTCAGTAATTTCTGCCAATTTACCATCTGATATTCCAAAATTTGATAGTAAACCTAGATAAGACCCTAATAACCATGTCATGACATTTCATATTTGGTGTTCATCAAACTCATTGATGGATTACTCTATTCATTTGTGTCTTTTCCAACGTACTCTTATGGGTCGAGCAGTGAAATGGTACATTGAATTACAACGTGGATATTTTCAATATTTTAATCCACTTGCAATGGCTTTCCTCACCCATTTTCAGTTGCCAATTAGATATGAAACCGAAATGGAAATTTTGACCTCCATTCATCAAAATAAATCCTTACACATTTTCAATCATATTTGTGAGTGGATACGATGATGACAGTCGATCAAAGCTACCATCGTTGACCAGTTGTTGGCAAAATGGTTCACAAAATCATTGTTACCTCTTGTTGCTCATGATGTGTCAATGGGAGGTGTAGTTACAGAAGATGAAGCTATTTCTCATGCTCAGTATCTATATTTGGTTTATTCCCAATCTGGTACTTTGTATGAATTGATACCAAATGCTCCCCGTAAGTCAACCGATCCATCCAAACCATACTCTACCGCTCATTCGTACGGTATTATCAGTTCTATCAAAACTCAACCTGCCTCATAGTTGACTAGTAAAAAAAATCAATTAGTATCTACCCTGAATATAGTGCAAATTTTTTTCCCATCAAATTCCACCCCTACTAAAGTTTCTTAAGTAAATATCACCACCACAATCAAGGGGTAAAAAGAGGACTAAGAATAAATTCAAGAAAAATACTAATCAAACAGAAAATACAAAAACACAAGTACAACCACCTGTTTTTTAAAAGAAACCACAGCTCAAACCAAAATTTCCCTATCTCATATGTGTTGAAGATCATTACGTAAGAGACTGTCCCCATGGGGAAGAAGTATCAAAATTATTTAAAGGAAATTCCTAACCCGTTGTTTTCACACATCCTTTTCCACAACAACAGTCATTGGTTGCACAAAATCCTGCACCTCTGCAAGGAGGAAACCCAGTTCATCCTCCTAAAGACGATGCTTCCTCAAGTGCACATATTTACATGTTCAATGATGTATATTTGACCACCATAACTACGGCATATGACACACCTTCAGGGAAACCCGGTAAAGAAAGTGTAACTAATGGAACTGTGACTTATCCACCTTCCACTTATGTTACCCTTCCATCTGGACCTCTCCATATTGAGAAACCTACCTTTGACTCTATCTTACGTCTGCCCAAGAGTACTATCCAAAATTAAACCTTTAATCCTAACTCTCGTGTTTCCCAGAACTACAACATTGTTGAATATTTGGCACAAGCTCCTTATGCTATGTCATCTCTTGAAGTTCTGCAACACTATCCCGGCCAACGTAGGACCCTCTTATAAATCATTGGAGCTATAGATCTCGAGTCATCCAATAATATCACGTGTAACCTAGACAATTGTAAATTGAGGCTCTCTCACCAACTTGCATTTCAAATCGATGTTGTTGTTCACAATCAAAATATCCATTGCACTATATTGGATGAAGGAGAATAAACCTATGATATGTCCTTAGCATGTTGGAAAAGTCTTAAATCCCCTAGTATTAATCAATCTCCTACCATGTTGAAAGCATTTGATGGATGAGGTTTCATACCTCATGGATTGTTACAATCGTTAGTCGTTCAACTAGGGGGGGGAATTGTTTTTGTCGATGTGGAAGTGGTCAAGCTCCTTTAGATTATAACTTATTTATTGTAAGAAGTTGGTTTTATGCTATGACTATTGTAGCCTCTTTGATTTTTCGATGTGTCAAGTTTCCTCATAAAGGAAAAATAGTTACCATCGATCAATTATATTACAGTACACCTGATGCTCGCAATCAAACAACCAACAATATTCCATTTTGGGGGGACTCAAATATTACTTATTAAAGTGTAGGGGTAGGTCTACTAAAATATTCATCTCTCATGGGAAATTTCCCCACACCCATTCCTCAAATCTCACAGCATATTGCAACAATAGATATGATTTTGACCATGGTACATCAATCCCTCAAATCATTTGATCTTTGGATTGTGCCTGCTATTTTTTTTATTGCAATAGTTTTGGTCATAAAGAAATATATTGTAAAGATTATGTAAGAAGTGATCATGTGAGAGATAGAAATAGAGATTCTTATAAAACCTTAGAGAATGATTATGTGACCAACAAAACAAAAAGTTCTTTAGGGTTTGTTGATATAAACAACAATTCATTTTCTCCCGTACTTGATTACAATATTGAATGTTATAAGTGAAATAACTATGGGCACATAGCATGTGACTATAGAAGCAGCATAATAAAATCTCCTAAATAAAATCTCCTAAAAAAATATGGAAGAAGATGTTCTTACCAAGCATAGAGAAGAATACACAAAGGTGTGGAAAAGGAAGCAAGAAGAACCAAAGAAGGAAGAATGTGGACTTGCAATGTATGCTCAAGACAAGGGAACTAAATGGTGCATTGATAGTGGATGTTCAAGGCACATGACAAAAAATCCGACCAAATTTCTCACCTTAAAGGAAGAAAAAGGAGGAAATGTTACCTTTGGGGATAATGCTTCTGCAAGGATTGTTGGAAACGATACCATTATTCTTGATCACGGAAAGACTAAAACACATAATGTATTGTATGTTGAAGGTTTAAAACAAAATATTATAAGTTTCAGTCAAATGTGTGATCAAGGTTACAACCTCACATTTAATTCTAAAAGATATTAGATAAGGAAATAAAGTTCAGGAAGATTGGTGGAAAAATAAAATAGAACCTCGAGCAATGTATACGTTCTCGATGAAGTCAAAGGATAAAAATGTTGGATGGGACAAGTAAATGAAATATGGTTATGGCATAAAAGGATGGGTTATAAAAAATTTGACAATCTAGTAAAACTCAGCAAGACACAAGTAGTAAGAGATATGCCAAGGATCTCAAAACATATCGACACTATTTTCAATCCATGTCAACATGGTACGAAGATGAGAGTAAGTTTCAAAACAAAGAAGTACTAAAAATCAAAGCCACTGGAAATTATACACGCGGATCTTTGTGGGTCAACAAGAACACAAACTTTAAAAGGTGAGAGTTATTTCATGCTTCTTATTGATTATTACACAAGAATTACATGGGTTACATTTCTCAAAGAAAACTCTAAAGCATTTGAGAATTTTAAATATTTAAAATCCCTAGTTGAAAATGAGATTGATTTAAAAATCAAATGCTTAAGATCAGACAGAGGAGGTGAGTTTACCTCTTATGAATTTGATGGATTCTATGAGAATCAAGGAATCAAGAGACAATTTTGGGTAGAAAGGACTCCATAACAAAATGTATTTGTAGAAAGGAAGAACAAAACTATACAAGAAATGGCTAGAACGATGTTGAATGAAGCCCAACTACCAGACACCTTTTGGAGAGAAGAAGTCAACACAATAGTCTACATTTTGAATAGAGCACAAATTAGAGTTAACAACATCAAGACACCTTATGAATTATTGTAAGGTAGACCAGGTATAGTCAAAAACTTCAAATTATTTCGAAGCAAGTACTATATAAAGAGAAATAAAGATAATTTAGGAAAGTTTGATTCGAGAAAAAATGAAGGCATCTTTCTTGGCTATGCACCGGGAAGTAAGGCCTACAAATGTTGCAACAAAATATTGGGCAAGGTTGTCTATATTATTGATGTAAGAGTGGACAAATCAATAACTAAAAAAGAAAAGAAACAAACAAATGAAGACCCAAAGGAGACAATATACAAATAATAATAAAAGGAAGAAGAAAAGAAAGAACAATAAGAAATAGAATGCCAATATCCAAATACTCCATATAGAATTGTCCAAAAGAATCATCCAGAAAGTCAGATTCTTGGTGATATAGATGCAGGAATTCAGACTAGAAGAAGATTGAATTTTTCTTTGCTATATAATATAGAGCCCAAGAATTTTAAACAAGCTAGTAAATATAAGCATTGGGTTAATGCCATGGAAGAAGAACTAAATCAGATTGAGAAGAATGACACATGGAAACTTGTGCCTAGACCAAAAGAAAAAAATGTTATTGGAACTAAATGGATCTTCATAAACAAATTGGATGAATATGGAAAAGTAGTAAGAAACAAAGCGAGCTTGGTCTATAAAGGGTATGCTCAAGTTGAAGGTAGTGACTTTGAAGAAACTTTTTCTCTAGTTGCAAGATTAGAAGCAATCAGAAATGTTTGTGGCACTTTCATGTTTCAAGAACTTCAAATTTTATCAAATGGATGTCAAGTCATCCTTTCTAAATGGAAATATAGAAGAAGTATATATTGAACATCCAGAAGGATTTCAATTGTCAGACAATGAATATTATGTATGAAGATTGAAGAAAGCACTATATCGACTAAAGCAAGCTCCAAGAGCTTGGTATTTAATACTTGGAAAATACCTACAACAAAAAGGTTTCAAAAGACAATATGCATATAACAATATTTACATCAAAATATACAAAAAGATATGTTAATCATTGTGGTTTATGTGGATGTTGTAATTTTTGGAAGTAATGCTAATAGAATGAGCCAAAACTTTGTAGAAGAAATGAAAAAATAATTTGAGATGTCAATGCTTGGAGAAATGGCATTCTTTCTAAGGTTGCATATTTCTCAATCCAATAAAGTCGTATTCATTTCTCAAACCAAATATATCAAGGAAATTTTGAATAAACTCATAATGGAATATTGTGCACCTGTTAGTACACCCATGATCAGAGGATGCAAGTTAAGAAAAGATGATGAAAATCAAACACTGTACAGATCAATGATTCATAGCCTACTATATGTGACAACATCAAGGAAATACATCATACAAGAAGTAGGATTGGTTGCAATATTTTAATCTGCACCAAAGGAGACACATGTGTAAGAAGTAAAAATAGTATTCAAATATTTGAAAGGCACATTGGACTTTGGCTTGTGATATTCAAGTAAGGACTTCAGTCTAACAACATATACAGATGCATATTGGGAAGGAAGTATTGGTGACAAGAAAATTACCAGTGGAGGAGCATTCTTTTGTAACACTCATTTTTTTCCCAGACTATAAATATAAGTATTAGCATGACCAAACTATAAACAGATCTGTCATGTGCTCATGGGAAGACAATGGGCGTTAATTTGTTTTGTAATATGCATGTTTCATTATTAATGCAACAAAGAAATGTTGAACTATTGTTGAAGGGATGACCTTCACAGTTATGATGTCATGAGAGGAATGGCGTAAGAAGGAGGAAATTACCAATTGAGATAAATTTGCCACGAAGTACCTTGTATAATTAAAATAATGCAGACCTAAACTGTCCTCGGCCATGAAAACGGATTATCAGTCAAAATAGTAGTTGGAATAGTTCCCTTGGAAAATTTAGGAAGTATGGGAAGAGTGCCCTCGAGAAATTTTTGAAATGACCGGTGAGGTCTTGGGGGAGAATATATGAAAATAAGGGCATATGGACAGAAAAAATGGGGACACGGAGGGGCATAGGACGAGAGTGTTGCAATTATATAGAGGGAGATCTCTGGTTCAAGTAATAAGGAAGAGAAGAATTAGCAGACACTCCCTGAAATTATTGCAAAAATCCTCTCGTGGCATCATAACCTAGCTCAGGGGTGGCTGGATGTAGCAGAGTTTAGTCCAGTCTTTCCTATGGTTCAGTGGGGAGCGACTCACCCTTAAGTAGTAGCCAACGTATCTCAAAAATTGTATATAAGTAACTTGTTCAGTTTATGTGTATTGATTTGAATGCATGAATGGTTGAATGGGAAATATGATGATTTTGAACATGAGTGTCTTACCTGTAAACTTGATTGTGTAATTATGGAGATGGTCCTATGTTTTCATAAATTATACATCTTCATAAGAAGTATTGTGTTTGTGAAATTCGAGTAGTCTCTATTTCTTTCGTGAAATAACTGCAATTATATGTCTACAAAAAGCTTGTGATATGGGTAAATGTGGAAAGGATATGAACTTATACAATTGTTCAAGTAGGTAAATAACTCGAATCTTTGAAATAACTCAAGTAGAGAGACACCCTACCTATTGTATGTACTACCATATCTTTCTTATATAAATACACACACACAAATATATAAATATATGTGTGTGTGTGTTTGTGTGTGTGTGTGTGTGTGTGTGTGTGTGTGTGTGTGTGTGTGTGTGTGTGTGTGTGTGTGTATCGGTGTGTATACATGTACATCGTGGTGTTGGAATGCCCAAAACTAATAAGTATTTTAGAAATGGAGTGATATAAAGGGACCCTAAGAAATCCATGGAGTGCCTTGGACAAGTGCGAGCATCCTTGAGACTTAGTAAGAATTGTACAAAACTCAGAGAAATACATTCTTGAAAATGGTTAAGTCTTGACTCAATTGTTATGCAAGTGGAAAACCCTAATTCGCTTCAAAGGGTCATGCCCATTGATTTTTCACAACAATTAAATATAGGCCCTCTGTCAAAGAAGGGGTGAGATCTTATCTCGACCATCAACCTGGAAAAATGGTGAGATATTGACCCTCCATTGGAGCTGGATATGAAGCCCGTGGAGTATGTACTTTGAAATCAACCAGGTCTGTTGATCTATTGGAGGGTGTCTATGTAAGATTATGGACCATTAGATCTGTTGTGGTGAATGCGGTTGAAGTCCCATAGTTGGAATGACCCTGGATTTTGAAATTGAGGCACTCCACAAAGGGCAGTTTGAGGGACAATATAGGTCATCCATCGGGGGATAACCCATGATTAATCTCCACCGTAGATAATTGTGGGTCACCTTGAACGAGAATACAAGAAGAGGTGATGTCAGCATGATGTTTCATGTTGACCAGGACCGCTAGTGTGTATATAAGGGACACATGTCAGCCTATTATTTGATGAAAATACCAAGGGGGAGTCTCTATCGAATCGTACCCTGGTGCAGGTGTCATCAAAATTGAACCATCAGATCCACGGGATAGGTAAATATCAACCATCCTTCAAAGGAGGCCATTTGGAGTGATCGTGGATATCAGAAAGATTTGAATCCAATGGGAGTACTCTGAGGCTTAATCTAGGTTGTTGGTAAGAAATCAGTCATGATTCATGCTAGTCATTGATCATTCACGGGCCTCACTGCCCCCTTGGTGAGGTTTGATGAAAAAGAAGTGACATAAGAAAGATGGAGGTGCTAGCCTGGAAACTAGTATGGCATGGGCAGGATAAGTGTCATCACTTGAATGGATAAGCCAAGTACTTCCATGATGATGTGAACACCACATCAAGCACATGTGGAGGACCATGTGTCAAACTATGGTCATGCTACGTGTCGTGGTCCATTGGTCAAGTGAGGAGATGAATGAGTCATGTTGTGAGTGCAACGTATCTCACCAACTTGGAAATCGATGGGGTTTGGGGGTGATAGGTGTCATCCCAATATTGGCTTGAAACCAAGAGTCATACAAGGAGGTGGCTGGGAGACCTAAAGGACTCACCCAAACCCTAGTTGGTAGATCTCTATATAGGAGATCCATATCGTCTATCATAAAGTGTTTTTTAGAATGAATGTCGAAGATTGGCCCCGAGGAAGGAGCTCTGAGATGAAAACCCGGTCGTTGACCTGATGACGGTCAATGGAGCTCTAAGGGGAGATCCTGACCCTCCATCATAGTGGGATTTTTAGAGTGGATTGTGGAGACACACTCCAATGGGAAGACTCTGATAGCGAATCTATAATGTCAATCTTCCAAGGTCGAGGGATTCACACACAGACTATACCATTAATATTTAGTCAGAGGCCTAGGGGACAATAGGGGGTAGTGCCACATGCCACGATGTTGGAAGTACCATGCCTCGAACATAGAAGGTTCCACATTGCATGAGGATTTATCACCTGTAGGTGAACTTCTATGGAAAATATGAGTGCTACATGTCTTTTGGTGATAGTTCCATGTGTCCTATGGGGATGGTGTTATGTGTCAAGAGTATGAGGCATAGTTGAAGAGCTCTAACGAAATCCTAACCGTATATCTCCAAGTCACTGGAACCATCTGATCAATCAGAGGAGGGAATCCTTTGGACTCGGTAGTTGGAGGGTGTAGAGTAAACCATCATGGAAACACTCCAATGAGAGGATCCCAATAGCTACAGAAGGTGACAACAACTATTAGATAAACGTTGGTTGAGGTGTGATACGTCCATGCCATGAAGTATGGAACATGTAGTAGGAAATCCACTTCAATACCACATAGGAAGACACATGTTATAGAGTGCCACGTGGGTGACACATGGCAATGAAGTGGCCATAACGTTTTGAAGCTATAACTTTCGATCCAGAGCTCAGTTTTGAGTAAAATTACAGTCATTGGAAATCTCTTGACGAGTAGAAGACAATGGTGCCATCAAAAGGAAGACTTGAGTTGGTTAATGGAAATCAAGTTTTAATACCCCATTCCCTTAAAACCTACTTAGGGGATTGGGTGTGTTACAAAGTGGTATCAAATCCAAGTTACTACACTTGTCTTTCTTGGGCTCACAAAATAGCCAAATAAATTTTACAAGAAAAATTATAAGGGGGAGGGCACGCTACCATACCATACTCATAAGGGCATATGAATTCCCATCCATATAACCAAGCACTTAAGTCTTTGAGTGATTTACCATGTTTTCCAAGAGGTATTTCCTGTAGCATAGCGACAGGTCGGGAGGTGGTAATAAAACCATCCTCAAGAGTGCCACGGTGGCTTTATTAACCACTATGTTTCCCTTAGTGGATATTCTGAAACTACCAGTGTACAGTAGCCTTCTATTAACTCACTTGTAACTTGAGTGGGTGCTTTTAATATAAACCATCGATCCTTACATACGATCCATGTCTATGTTTCCATAGTATATAACGATGAGGATAGTTGATCTGATCCTGATCAATGATCACGGTTATAAATTAAACACTGAGGATTTGACCATGGAGACCACGATCTAACAATGGATCTTGATCGACCTTTCGATATCATGGTTCCTGAGTCACAATTTTACCTAGTTTGTGGAATTCAACGAATTTTGCACTATGTAAATAGATAAATAATATATGAATTAATATCAAGATAGATGATGTCCCTGCATCACTATCAATAAGATTTCTTTCAACCTTATTATTGAAAAGAGGGATGAGACTATATGTTTTTTTTGCATGACTAAATATGGATTGTATGTTGTCATTACTTATTGAATTGATGAAGCTAAATTTTGTTTTACAAAATTACATGTACTATTCATAAAATTGTGGAAAATCAACTAACAGAAATTATTGATTATCAACACTTAACGATTCAGTGGTTTCCCATAAAAAGGTATAAGTGAGAGGATGGTGACACACCATGAATGGGGAGAGAGCTCCCATAACAAAGAGGAAGAATCTAATGAAAGGAGAGTGATAGAAACCCCTCCAAATCTGGTTGAGACTGTGAGAAGTGTCAGGGTGGAGCTACAAATATTTAAGTTTTATAATGATAGGATGGTGAAGGAGGAGGATAAATAGAGAGAAATAAATGTAGTCCTACTGCAAATCCTATTAGACATAAAGAGACAATTGCACCATGGGCCAACATCCAGTAATGTTGACAAACATTTGCCTTAGAAAACCCAGAGTCTGCCTGAGATACAGAAGCATGGCTATGAAAGAAGCAATGCAAGAAGAAACACTCCCAAGAAGGCCCAACATGGAGCCAAGACACATGCCAAACCTAAAGACTCGTATGAAGATTCCTCTAGTGAAGGGGAAGAAATATCCATGGAATTGTGCAACAGTGGGACTAGTTCACAATCTTAGAGGAAAATAAAGAAGAGGAAGAACTCCAAGGGTAGTGACCTTAAATAATTTAAGAAATCCAAGACACCCACTTTTGATGGGAAAATAAAAAAGGGGGAAGAAGCATAATCTTGGCTACTTGGCCTGAAGAATTATTTCAAAATTCATGATTACTCTAAAAACATGAAGGCTCAAATAGCCATATTTAACCTGAATGGAAAGGCCTCTATTTGGTGGGAGGACCTTAGAAATGTAAAGGGAATATAGGATAAGGTGTTATATTAGGATAAATTTGAGAAATATTTCAAGAAGAAGTATCTGTCTAAAAGGTAATATGATAAAATGACTAAGGATTTCTATGAACTCTAGCTAGGAAAACTCACCATAGATGTGCATATCAATAAATTTCTAGAATTATTGAGGTTCATACCCTATATAAAGGATGAAAAGGTTAAAATGCAGTGATTTCTTAGTGGGATTCCTCAATCCTTCCAGAAAAGGATTGAGTTTGATGAACCTAAGACCTTGGAAGATGTCATTTGGAAGTCTAGGTACATATATGAACCATTCAACCACGAGGAAGAATGTCCTAAGGACTAGAAGAAGAAAGGTAAAATGGGATTCAAGAAGAAGAGGGATAATCCCTCAAAGTCCAAGAACTATGGGAAGAGTTCTAGGATGATCCTTGCCACTAAAAGTGTGAATCAGAAGAACTTTCCATCCCAGAGTGGAAATAAAACCTTTGGATCAACCCCCAGAAGGACTGAGAGTACAAAGAAAGAACCATTAAAATGTTGGGGCTATGAGGCAGAACATTTACTGAGGGAATTCCCTCATAGGAATCTACAATCTCCAAGTGGCTACCACGGTTGATGATGTGGCCAGGAGTATACCAAAAATTTATGCATCATTGGACAATAGACAAGCAGACCACCAAGACTTAGTAGTGGAAATGGAAAGTATGGTTGCCAACCATCCTTTTGCTATTATGATTGACCCTGGTTCTAATTTGAGTTATAGTTCCCCTCAAACTGTTGAGAAGTATAAATTACAGCAAGCAAAACATGTTAAACCAGGGCTAGTACAACTAGCCACTGGAACAAAACTAAAAGTAACAAAGGTCATAACAACATGTCAAATTATTATGAATGGGATACCTACCCAAGCAACCTTAAACATCCTTCCTCTAGGATTGTATGACATGTTGATTGGAATGGATTGGTTGGATGCTCATAAATCCAAGTTGGAATGTTATAATAAAACATTAGAGTGTAAAGATGATAAAGGGAAGAAAAGAATCCTATGGGGAATTCAAAATCATGTCTCAGTTAGACAAATATCAGCCCTCCAAATGAAGAAATATTGCAAAAATGGGTGTCCTTTGTATGCGATACAAGTAATGAACTCTATTAAGGACCATAAAAGAAATCTAGAAGACCATCCTATATTGAGAGAATATAAATATGTGTTCCATGTAGAGGTACCTGATCTACCTCCAAGGAGAGACATTGATTTCTCAATAGAACTAGTACATGGAGTGGTGCCAATGTCAAAAGAACCTTATAGAATGAGTACCCCAGAGCTAGTTGAGATAAAATTACAACTGAAGTAAATGTTGGAAAATGGTTATATTCGGCTTAGAGTGTCTCCTTGGGAGCACTAGCCTTGTTTGTGAAGAAAAAGGATGGCACACTCAGGTTGTGCATAGACTATAGACAACTTAACAAAATGACAATTAAGAATAAGTATCCCTTGTCTAGAATTAATGACTTGTTTGACTAGTTAAGGGGTGCTATAATATTCTCCAAGATTGATTTGATATCTAGATACCATTAATTCCAAATTTAGGATGAATACATCCAAAAAATGACCTTTAGGAAAAGGTATGGGAACTATGAATTTTTAGTGGTTCCATTTGGGTTTACCAATGCACCAACCACCTTCATGTGCTTGATAAATAATGTACTCATCAAGTTTTTGGACATATTTTTTTTAGTTTTCATTGATGATATCCTAATTTATTCAAAGAGTAGGGAAGAGCATGAATAACATCTCAAGTTAGTACTTCAAGTATTAAGAGAGCACAAGATATATGCAAATATTAGAAAGTGTGACTTCTTCCAAAAGAAAGTCCACTACTTAGGCGATGTTATCTCTGAGAAAGGGGTGGTAGTTGACCATGATAAGATCAAATCCATTATGGATTGGCCTACACCAAAAGATGTAATTGATATTATATCCTTTATGGGTCTAGCAAGAGGCTATAGGAGATTCATAAAAGGGTTTTCCAAGATTGGTCACCCAATCACCTCTCTACAGAGAAACATAATTAAATTATTTGGAAAATAGAATGTGAGGAAAGTTTCCAGTAGCTGAAACACCTCTTAACCAATGCCCCAGTGTTGAAAATCACAGACCCAAACAAGGACTTCCTTGTGTGCATTGATGCATGCAAAGAAGGACTCAGAGGAGTCCTCATGCAATATGGGCATGTAATCTGTTATGAATCCATAAAATTGAATAAACATGAAATAAATTATGTGACCCATGACCTGGAGTTAGCTTCCATAGTGCATGCTTTAAAATTTTGGAGGCGTTACCTCCTATGAATAAAATTTGTGCTCGTGGCAAACCATAGTGGGATGAGGTATTTATTTGACTAGCCCAAACTAAATGCTAGGAAAGGCACTAGGTGGATGGCTCTCATCGATGAGTTTTATTTTAAGATCAAACACATTAAAGGGAAAGAAAACAAAGTGGATGATTCCCTCAATAAGAGTATGAAAGTAATGCACTTAGTAGATGCCAGTACCTATGAAACAAACCTAAAATAAAGAGTTAATAGTGCATAGGAAGTAGATGAGTTTTTCAAAATGGAAAAAGAACATTTAGAACAAGATCCCACAGGGCTGAAGTATGATGGTTATTAGCTTATGAGTGATGGCCTCGTAACTTACAAAAGTAGGTTGTATATCCCAAATTGGGACGAATTGAAGAGGTTTATCATGGATGAACTACATAAAAGACCATATGCTGGTCATCTTGGTTATTAGAAAATGATCACAACCATTAGGAAAAAAATTTATTGGACAAGCATGAAAAAGGACATAGATAATTATTTAGCTAAATGTTTATAATACCAACAGGTTAAGGTAGAAAATGAGGACCTAGTAGGGTTGTTTCATCCCCTGCCTATTCTAGAGTGGAAATGGGAAACCATGTCCATGGATTCTATCATAGGACTACCCAGAACAACCAAAGAAAATGATGCCATTATGGTAGTTGAACAAGGCTGCCCACTTTATTCCAGTAAATTCCACTTGCAAGGAAATAGATATTTCCAACATATTCATTAAGTAAATATACACTTAAGTTGTTGCGCGCAGTTTCTTGGAATGTGCACACTTTATCATTTTAGTGCACAGTACATGTGCGCACTATACCATGGAAGGTGCATGCAAAATGATATCAAACAACTCACCAGCTTAAGTACATTTGCATTTACATTTACAGTTTGGGTTAGGCCTAGGGGTATTACATTCCCCTCCCCTTATTTATGCATTGTCCTCGATGCAATATATACACATATACAACCAAAATTTCATAAATCCTCAAAAATATGCGGGTATTATGCTCGCATAGCATCTTCATGCTCCCAAGTTGCGTCCTTGGAACCGTACCAGGTCCATTGGACCTTTACAAGCCCTATGGCTCTATTTTGGAGTTGTTAGATTTTTCTATCCAGAATGCGTACTAGATGCACTTGGAAAGCACCTTCTTATGCCACCTGAATCACATTCCAATCAATAACATGATTAGCATCAGGTATATATTTCTTAAGGAATGATACATTAAATACATTATGAATGGTCACTTATGTAGGCAAAGCAAACATGTATGCTACTAGCCCAATCCTCTCTAGGATTTCAAACGGCCCACAATAGGGAGTTACCAACTTTAAACAATTTCCCAAATTCATGGAACTTCTGTTAGCCTTTACTTTCAAGAATACATGGTCACCCACTTTAAATTCCCTGTGAGTTATGCCTTTATCAGCATAGCTTTTCTGCCTATCTTGGGCAGCCTTTAAACTATTTTATTTTCAACATTTGCTCTTCCATTTCCCTGAGCAATTATGTCTCAACCACTGCTCTATCTATTGGGTTATCCCAGCTTACCGGTGTGTTTCACCTTCTTCCATAAAGTGCCTCAAATGGGCTCATCTTTAGAGATGCTCAGTACCCATTGTTATAAGCAAACTCTATTAAGTGTAGGTAGTCTTCCCATTTTTATGGTTTATCCATCACATACAGCTACAATAGTTTTCTGATAACCTTGGTACCCAGCATAAGGTACATTATGCATTTCTCTAAATATCATATTTTTCAATTCCTGGGAATTTGGTACATAAATTATGCCCATGTACATGAGAATTTCATCATTTTGTAGCTTATAGTCTTCAATCTTCTGCTGCAAAATACCTTGTTGTAATTTTTCCACTAATTCCTTGTATTGCAAATCTGATTTTGCAGCCTCCAAAATTTTGTCTTTAAAATATGATTGGTACATGCTAATGGTTGTAGCATGCAACTCATGCACTCTTCTTCTGAGTGCATAAACCACTTTTTTCTCTTTCCCTTTGATATGTTTTATATCAAAGTCATATTCACTTAGAAATTCTAACCACTTGGTTTGCCTAGCATTTAGAGTTGGTTGATCAAATAAATATTTCAAACCATTATGTTATGTCCTCAACTCAAACCTTTTCCCCATGAGGTAGTTCCTCCACTTCCTCAAGGCATGCAATATGGCTGCCAACTCCAAATCATGAGTGGCATAGTGCCTTTCATGCTCCTTCAACTTCCTTGATTCATAACATACAACAAACCCATTTTGAATGAGGACTCCACCAAGTCCTTCTTTACATGCATCTGTGCATAAAATGAAGTCTTCATTTGGATCTACAATCCTTAGTATTGGAGCACTTGTTAATAATTACTTCAAGTGTTGGAAACTCTTTTCACAATCCAATGTCCATTGAAACTTCACACCCTTCTTTTGCAAGGAAGTGATTGGGTGTGCAATATTTGAGAATCCTTCAATAAATATCCTATAGTAGCCTACAAGGCCCATGAATGATCTGACCTCTATCACATTCTTTGGTGTCGACCATCATCTAATGTCTTTTATCTTCTCATGATCCACTGCTATCCCTTCCTCTAAAATGATATGCCCCAAATAATGAATTTGCTTCTGATAAAATGAACACTTTCTCAATTTGGCATACAACCGATGCTCCCTTAATACTTGTAATACCATCCTCAAGTGTTGTTCATGTTATTCCTTTGACTTAGAATATATAATAATTTCATCTAAAAATACAATGACAAACTTTTCTAAGTATTCTCTGAAAATACCATTCATTAAACACATGAAGACAGTTGGTGCATTTGATAACCCAAATGGCACCACTGTGAACTTATAATGGCCATACCTTATTCTGAAAGAAGTCTTGTTGATGTCTTCTTCTTATGGCCCTTCGAAGTTAGTTGGGTCTTAAAATTTACCCTCCGCTATTTGTCCTGTAACTTCCTCATAAAAGATGTGTTTGACGAATGATTTACACCATTAGAAAGCTCTCTCTCGGCTCTTTTATTTGAGCTGCAGAGACAAGGTGTACCTTGATACATTCTTTTCATGGGGTTTTTCGATAGATAAAAATGATGTTTAGGGCCTCAAAAATGCATTGCAAAAAGATGACCTTCAAAGAGAATAAAATGTCGTAGAAATTCACTGGTTTTTTGTTGTTGTACACCATCCAAATGACTTCGCATGCACAAATTTGAACATGTACACCCATATTTAGCATGTGCAGTAACACCATAAGGTAGCGCATGCTATGTGCACCTATAACCAATGTGGATCACTTCTATGTCGCGTCAATAACTGGTGTGCACTACTTTTGTGTCGCACGCCAATATCCACCGCGCACAATTTTGGTTCATGCACTAATACCTGTTGCGCGTAATTTTTGTGTCATGTGCATTGCACTCTATGTGTTGCACAATGCCAAAGTTTAGTACGTCCCCACCGTGCACTAGTACTTCACGCGCACCATTAATTAAATCGTCGTGTGACAACATATACCCACATTGCACACACACCAACAAAATCCATCTTCGCTCTATCAATACTACGTACACCATGCATGCCATTATTATGCGTGATCACACTGCGCACCAGTATTATGAATTCTCCACTCAATCCGCACCATGCAATGCTAAATTTAGTGCGGACACCTGTGCACCAATATTTTATGCGCATTACCACTATGCACCGCGCAGCTCCAAATTTAAGTGTGCACACCCGCATGCCAATATTTTCCACGCATTACCACTCTGCACCGCATAGCGCCAAATTTAATTGTGCACACCCGCGCACATATATTTTTTACGCATTACCAGTCTGCATCGCGCAACACCAAATATAAGTGTGCGCACCCGCGTGCCAATATTTTCCACGCATTACCACTCTGCACCGCACAGCGCCAAATTTTAGCACGCATAACCACACACACTTATTTTCCACACATCACAAGATTTTCATTGTGCATCATTCATTTTTAGTGTGCACACCTCCACACATTCATTTTTATGCGCATCGATTCCTCATGAATTCTGTTGCAGAAATTGGGGCTTTTGCCAAAAAAATTCCCAATTTTCACCATAGACATTCTGCAACTATGAAATTTCTTCAATTTCACCCTAATAACATCAATTCAACCTCTGCAACAACAAATCATTGTTGATTGACATTACTGGAATGAATTTTTTTCAAACTCAATTCACGAATTGAGAATTTTAATCAACTAATCTCGCTCCATCTATCATGGCTTCCCTGTAACTTCAAATTCGACCAATTCCAGGTCTGAATTTGCTAGAACATATATTAAATTAATAATATCTCACTACTTGGCCAAATTTCTCATTTTCCCCATGAATTTAACAACAGAAATTGGGGCTTTTGCCCAATTCCATGCAATTGCTTCTAATTTTTACCATGGACGCTCTGTAACTTGAAATTTGGCCACTTCGAAACCAATTCTCTATGAAATTTCACTTCAACTCAACGTGCTCGGCCCATCGAGGCTCAATGTTGAAAACTGGAGCTCTGATACCATATTGTAACATCCCCAACATCCAACTGGGCTATGCCACATAAAATATTTCAAACTGTATACAAAATTAAAACATATACACACAGAAATTATTGTGGAACTTTATATATAAAATTTTAAACAGACAAATACATTCTGCAAATGCATAGATTCATACAGAATAATAATAAAAATACACATGCAGAACACACACGAAAAACCCATAAAAATAAACGCATAAATAATAATGCAGCATGTAACTTAACACGTAATTGACACTTATCTTTGTAAAAATATCACCAACTGCATGCAAACCTTCCACGAACCTCCTAATCTTAGACCATGCTGCTCATCACTCTTAGCAGTGGGTCACCCCCGAGTTGGGACTAAACTCCCCCCGACTAAAGGGATTCCTAACCAGGCTGATGTATCTCAGACAACAGGAAAGACTCTGTCACAAGTGCCAACTCAAACTAACATCCTACAGTCCCTCATTCCCCACATGTATGTCCCACCCCAGGAAGTGTACCCCTTCTCTGCTCAACAGTCCTTCGGCTGCCCCACTTCCTTTCTGAGCTTCAACAACAAGTCGGACAAGAAGTCTCAGAGCCATGTAGCTACATTTTATCACCTTCGGAAATCAATTCCCAACAATTCTATCACCTAGAGAGATTTTCTCACGGGCTTGACAACTAGCCTATTCAATCTCCCATGGGCCTGACAACCCACCTCTTCAATCTCACACGGGCCTAACAACCTGCTTCTTTAGTCCAGCTCCTAAGCTAACCAAGTACATGTATGGGTACTGGTACGGGTATGGTTATGGGTACAGTTATAGTAACATAAAGGTACAGAGGACAGTTGAATGAGTGAGTGAATGATGATGGAATGATTTGGAAAATGAACTAATTCCAAACTATATGTATGCATGTTCCCAACTTGACACTTTTCATGTTGAGAGCTACTTTGGCCCACTTGTCCCCATCCTTAGAACTTAGTATAAAATAATTATCCATACTTTATACTTTAAGGAATATTAATATAATATTCTTTTTTGGCTTAAGCTCCCTAGATGAGCCCCTTATCCTTAACTTTTAGCCCCCCCCTTTCCCTAACTAGTGGATTTTAGTCCCCCGTACTCTTTTATCGTGGTCAGTCTACACGCAACGATGTATTATATTAATGATAAGACATATACAAAAATAGGCTCATTGTCCTTTAACATCTAGGCTCTTCGGCCTAATTCAATACATAAGCCTCCTAGATTATAATAACTGGCTCAGTAGCCTATAAAACACAACATATACACAAAAGGCTATCTAGCCTCAAAATCGCGCGCACTTAATTTTGTTGTGCATGGTTTCTTGGAATGTACACACTTCATCATTTTAGTGTGCAGTACATGTGCGCACTATACTATGGAAGGTGCATGCAAAATGATATCAAATAGCTCACCAACTTAAGTACATTTGCATTTACATTTACAGTTGGGGTTCAGCCTAGGATTATTATATTCCCCTCCCCTTATTTATGTATTGTCCTCAGTGCAATATATACACATATACAACTAAAATTTCAAAAATCCTCAAAAATATGTGGGTATTTTGCCCGCATAGAATCTTCATGCTCCCAAGTTGCGTCGTCAGGACCGTACCAAGTCCATTGGACCTTTACAAGCCCTATGGCTCGATTACGGAGATGTTTTATTTTTCGGTCCAGAATGTGTACCAAATGTACTTGAAAAGCGGCTTATTGCTCCACCTGAATCACATTCCAATCAATATGATTAGCATCAGGTATATATTTCTTAAGGACTGATACATGAAATACATTATGAATGGTCATTGATGTAGGCAAGGCAAGCATGTATGCTACAGGCCCAATCCTCTCTAGGATTTCAAACGGCCCACAATAGCGAGCTGCCAATTTTGAACAATTTCCAAACTTCAGGGAACTTTTGTTGGACTTTACTTTCAAGAATACATGGTCACCCACTTTAAATTCCCTATGAGTTCAACCCTTATCAGCATATATTTTATGTCTATCTTGGGAAGCCTTTAAATTCTATTTTATTTTCAACATTTGCTCTTCAATTTCCCTGAGTAATTTTGGCCCAACGACTGCTCTATCTGTTGGGTTATGCCAGCTTGTCGGTGTGTTGCACCTTCTGCCATAAAGTGCCTCAAATGGGCTCATCTTTATAGATGCTTGATACCCATTGTTATAAGCAAACTCTACTAAGTGTAGGTAGTCTTCCCATTTTGATGGTTTATCCATCACATACATCCTCAACATATCCTCAATCACTTGATTCACCTCTCTGTTTGTCCATCTGATTCTGGATGATAAGTTGTGCTAAAATTCAAATTTCTTCCAAATCCCTTAAATAATCCTTTCCAAAAATTTGATATAAATTTTGGATCTCTTTCAAACACAATTGTCTTGGGTATACCATGTAATCAAGCAATTTCTCTCATATAAACATCATCAATGTCGGTTGCCTTGTGAGTGAGCTTTACTGGAATAAAATGGGCAGCTTTAGTAAGCTTATCCACCACTAATGATATGCTCAATTTGGAATACAACCGATGCTCCCTTAATACTTGTAATACCATCCTCAAGTGTTGTTCATGCTCTTCCTCTGACTTAGAATATATAATAATGTCATCTAAAAATACAATGACAAACTTATCTAAGTATTCTCTGAAAATACCATTCATTAAACACATGAAGACAATTGGTGCATTTGATAACCCAAATGGCACCATTGTGAACTCATAATGACCATACCTTGTTCTGAAAGCAGTCTTGTTGATGTCTTCTTCTTCAATTCTTACTTGATGATAACCTGACCTAAGATCAATCTTGGAGAATATTTGTATATCTTTAAACTGATCAAAGAGGTCATCGGTCCTTTGCAAATGATACTTATTCTTCACAGTTACCTTGTTCAACTGCTTAAAGTCAATGCAAAGTCTCAATCTTCCATCATTTTTCTTCACAAATAAAACCGGTGCACTTCAAGGTGACACACTTGGGCATATATACCCCTTCTTCAGGAGCTCTTCAAGTTGCATTTGCAACTCCTTCAATTCTGGTGTACTCATCCTGTAAGGGGTCTTGGATACTAAAGTTGCTCCAGGCATCAGATTTATGGAGAAATCAATGTCTCTTTTAGTGGATAGTCCTAGAATTTCCTTAAACACATCTTCAAACTCTTTTAGGACTGCATAATCTTCAATATTTGACACTCTATCTTTAGGTGTTTCCTCCATATGAGCTACAAATAATTGAGATCCTTTTCTGTAACATTTCTTCAGCTACAATGCTGAAATTTCTCTAACAATTACTGCCCTGGGAATTCCCTGCACTGTCCTTAGGTTCCCTTCCTCATCCAAGCAAGTAAATGCCTTGTTATGATAGTCTAGGATAGCATGATGTTGGTCCAACCAATCCATCCCAATTAGAAAGCCCTAGGAACCTAAAGGAAAGATGTTTAAATATGCTCTGGTGTTCATTCCATTCATGTCCATAGGACATGACTTAACCATCTCATTAACTTTTCTTTTGGCTCCGGTAGCCAGTTGCACCAACCAACATTTTCCATGCTTGCTTCTTGGAAAATGAAAACTTTCCAACATCTTAGGATCTATATAACGATGACTAGCTCATGAATCAATTAAAATAGTAATGGTTTGGTTGTTGATCATACCTTCCACTTCAATCATATGTGGTTGATACTCGTATTACTTGTTGTCCAGGGATGCATAGATCCTTGGTACATTTCTTCCCATGTCCTCCATTGTTTCAGCTTGTTGTACATTGTGAATAGTCCTCACTTTTTCACCTCTGTGAGGACAATCTCTATACATATGATCTCCTTTACAACCCCAACATTGAATAGGTGGTTGCCTTGGCCTTTGCCCCCTGTCTCAATCATTCTGGGTTATCTAGAAGTTGGTTATCCCTGAGGACTATTTATGAAGAATGGTGGCTTAGTCCACTTCTTCCTCTGATCCATATTGATTTTTTTTTTGTCTTCCCAAGATTTTTGGAAAGTTAGATTTGTTTTTTGTTGATCATATAGGCATTTAGCTTGCCTTATGGTCTCTTCCAATGTTTTGGGATCATCATATTGTATTTTTTCACTGATGAATGATGGCAATCCACTCAAATACCTTGTAATCTTAATTGTCTCATCCTTGATGAAAGAAACATACTTTAGCAGTTCTAAAACACTTCTTTCATATTCATCTATGGTCATACTCCCAACTTTGAGTTCAAAGAACTCTTTCATTTTCTTGTCATAGTATCTCTTAGTCAAATATTTCTTTTCAAAATACTTCTTGAATTCCTTCCAAGTAACATTTTTCTCTTTAATGTGCTCCACCTACACAAGCTGAACCCATCACATGGATGTCTTTCCGTTGAGTCGATGGATGGAAATTCTTCCTTCTGCATGAGAAGAATAATTATGCAATTGAAAATACTTTCTCATGCCCAACAACCATGTCTCTACATCTTCATCCTTCTTGTGCTCATCATCAAATGTAGGAGGTTTGATTTTGTTCATTTATCCTCGTAGCTCATCCACCCCAGACCTCTTGTGCTTCCTGACAAGGGCTGGAATTGAGTTATTGTGTGCTCTCTTATTGGAATGCCTCGGGGAGTGATGGTGATGTCTGCTAACACTTCTTGTTTTTCTTTTCTCATTAGGAGACCCGTGACTTCCTTATTTGCTTGAGCCACTCTCCTTATCCAATTTCTTTTCTATTATATTCAAGCTCTGCATTAACTTCATGTTGAAGTCCTCTTGTTGCTCCTTGGCTCTCATAAGCCTTTCATTATCATCTTTATGGATTTGGACATCCTTCTACAAATTTTTAATGGTCTCTACCATATTCATGTTTTCATCCCTTCCTTCTCCATGTCCATTGGAGTTTGTTCCTTCAATGCCCATATGGACATCCATCCCTCTAATCTCATCTTCATGGTTGTAAGCCCCATGTGCATCTTCCATTCCTCTGCACTCTATGATGATCCTGATCTAATCTAGTTGTTGTTAACTCCGCAAAAAGTGCAGCCAACAGAACTTTGTCCCGCTAAATGTTTCAACAATTTCATAAAAATATGAACCATTCTAGTTCAATAATGCATCAAAATTATTTCTTCTGAAAAATTGAATGCCCAGATCAATTTTTAGGTGAATAATTATATTATATTGTCCAATACCTTTCCAATGCCTACTTCCATGCTCAATTCTATGTCTTGAGCAGAAAGTTATGGTTATTTGAAAATTGTCCATTAATTTTTTTCTGTTCACTCTTTAACTTGGTGCAATTTTGCACAGTAATTATGCATTTTTGCACCTACTCCATTGGATTTTAAGTACAATCTCAATTGGGTTACTTCATATACATATTTTGGATAGTCTGTCGAAGTTTCACCTCTTTTTGTGTTCTGGGTTGCTAGTTACAGCATGTTGAAGTTCTAGGCCAATTAGTGTTTTTGGTCTTGAATGCTACAAGTACCTTCTTTGCCATATTAAACAATTTTAACATGCCCAAAATTTTAATTCAACTCTAGAAATATTTTCTATGGTTCAATAGATTTCCATAGACTACTCATGTGCCTCAATCTAATTCCAGAGAATAAAGTTATGGCCCTTCGAAGTTAGTTGGGTCTTAAAATTTACCCTCCGCTATTTGTCCTATAACTTCCTCATAAAAGCTTCATTTGACGATTGGTTTACACCATTAGAAATCTCTCTTCGGGCTCTTTTATTTGAGATGGAGACATAAGGTTTACCTTGGTTTAGAATTGTTCTTGGGGTTTTTCAGTAGCTAAAAACGTTGTTTAGGGCCTCAAAAAAGATGACCTTCAAACAGTATAAAATGTCGCAGAAATTCACTGGTTTTCTGCAGTTGTACACCATCCAAACGACTTCGCGTGAAAAAATTTGAACATGTACACCCATATTTATCATGTGTAGCAACACCATAAGGTAGTGCATGTTTCACGCACCTATAACCAATGTGGATCACTTCTCTATCGTCCCAATAACTGGTGCGCACTACTTTTGTGTCGCGCGCCAATATCCACCGCGCACAATTTGTGTTCATGCACTAATATATGTTGCACGTAATTTTTGTGTCTCGCGCTAATATTCTGTGTGCATTGCACTCTATGCGTTGCACCATGCCAAAGTTTAGTACGCCCCCACCATGCACCAATACTCTGTGTGCACCATTAATTAAATTGTCGCATGACAACATATACCCACAATGCGCGCACACCAACAAAATTCATCTTCGCTCTGTCAATATTGTGCACACCACGCGCGTCATTATAATCATGCTCACACCTCGCATGCCAGTATTACGCATGCGCCACTCAATATGCACCGCGCAATGCTAAATTTAGTGTGCACCAATATTTTCCGTGCATTACCACTCTGCATCGCGCAGTGCCAAATTTAAGTGTGCACACCTGCATGCCAATATTTTACACGCATTACCACTTTACACCGCACATCGCCAAATCTAAGTGCACACACCCATAGGCCAATAATTTCCACGCATTACCACTCTGCATCGTGCAGCACCAAATTTAAGTGTGCACACCCACGCGCCAATATTTTCCGCGCATTACCACTCTGCACCGCGGAGCGCCAAATTTTAGCACGCGTAGCCACGCACCCTTATTTTCCACACATCACAAGATTTTCACTGCGCATCATGCAATTTTATTGCACGCACCTACACACATCCATTTTTATGCGCATCAATTCCTTGTGAATTCCACTCCAAAAGTTGGGGCTTTTGCCAAACTTTTTCCCAATTTTCACCATAGACATTTTGCAACTATGAAATTTGTTCAATTTCACCCCGATAACACCAATTCAACCTCTACAACAAAAAATCGTTGTTGGTTGACATTCCTGGAATGAATTTTTCCCAAGCTCAATTCACGAATTGAGAATTTTAATCAACCAATCTCGCTCCATCTGTCATGGCTTCCCTGTAACTTCAAATTCGACTAATTCTAGGTCTGAATTTGCTAGAACAAATATTAAATTAAGAATATCTCACTACTTGGCCAAATTTCTCAATTTTCCCATGAATTTAACAATTGAAATTGGGGCTTTTGCCCAATTCCACGCAATTGCTTCTAATTTTTACCATGGACGCTCTGTAACTTGAAATTTGGCCACTTCGAAATCAATTTTCTGTGAAATTTCACTTCAACTCATTTTGCTCGGCCCATCCAGGCTCAGTGTTGAAAATTGGAGTTCTGATACCATATTGTAACATCACTAGCATCCAACTGGGCTATGCCACATAAAAAAATTTGAAATGTATACAAAATTAAAACATATACACACAGAAATTCTTGCGAAACTTTATATATAAAACTTTAAATAGACAAATACATTCTGCAAATGCACATATTCATACAGAATAATAATAAAAATAGACATGCAACACACACACACGAAAAACCGATAAAAATAAACGCATAAATAATAATGCAACATGTAATTTAACACACAATTGACACTTATCCTTGTAAAAATATCACCAACTGCATGCAGACCTTCCACGAACCTCCCAACCTTAGACCACGTTGCTCATCACTCTCAGCAGTGGGTCACCCTCAAGCTGGGACTAAAATCCCCCTGGGTAAAGGGATTCCTAACCAGGCTGATGTATCTCAGACAACAAGAAAGACTTCGACACAGGTGCAAACTCAAACTAACAGCCTATAGTCCCTCATTCCCCACATGCATGTCCTACCCCAGGAAGTGTGCCCCTTCTCTATTCAACATCCCTTCGGCTACCCCACTTCCTTTTCAGGCTTTAGCAACAGGCCAAACAGGAAGTCTCAAATCCCTGTAGCTACAGTTTAGCACCTTCGGGAATCAATTCTCAACAATTTTCTCACCTAGAGAGATTTGCTCACGGGCTTGACAACCCGCCTCTTCAATCTCCCACAAGCCTGACAACCCGCTTCTTCAGTCCAACTCCTAAGCTAACCAGGTACAGGTACGTGTATGGGTATGGGTACAGTGATAGTAACATAAAGGTACAGAGGATAGTTGAATGAGTGAGTGAATGATGATGGAAAGATTGGGAAAATGAACTAAGTCCAAACTATATGTATGCATGTTCCAAACTTGACACTTGTCATGTTGAGAGCTACTTTGGCCCACTTGTCCCCATCCTTAGAACTTAGGATAAAATAATTATCCATACTTTATACTTTAAGGAATATTAATATAATATTCATTTTTGGCTTAAGCTCCCTAGCTTAGCCCCTTATCCTTAAATTTTATCCCCGCCACTTCCCTAACTAGTGGAGTTTAGTCCCCATACTATTTTATTGTGGTCGGTCTACACGTAGCGATGTATTATATTAATTATAAGACATATACAAAAATAGTCTCACTGGCCTTTAGCATCTACGCTCTCCGGCCTAATTCAACACATAAGCCTCCTAGCTTATAATAATTGGTTCACCAGCCGATAAAACACAACATATACACAAAAGGCTCTCTAGCCTCAAAATCGTGCGCACTTAAGTTTGTTGCATGCAGTTTATTGGAATGTGCACACTTCATCATTTTAGTGCGCAGTACATGTGCGCACTATACCATGTAAGGTGCATGCAAAATGATATCAAACAACTCACCATCTTAAGTACATTTGCATTTGCATTTACAGTTGGGGTTTGGCCTAGGGGTATTACATTGAATATGGAAATCACATCGTCATCCTTGGGTATTAGCAAATTTAATAACCCAAGGCCACCTAATTCCAATTTTAAACATAGGTATCATTATAACATTTAAGGAATAGGGAGGGGTTTCAGTTCCCCGTTGAGCTTAATTTCTCCTTTTCTTAGGCTTGATCCTTCCTTGGCTTAGTGGTTTGAAATCATGTTTAGGTCCCTCTTGATGTGGAACAGAGAGTAAATTTTGAATTGGTGAAGGACCTGTATCCTCGAGAGAACGCCCATATAAATGTTTCCCCTTGGTATGTTTTGTTTGATGATAGCCCTTATTAGGCCCATTGAATCTCCACATATGTTTATTCTTTGAATTCCATTCAATAGATCCATCCTGATGCCTTCAAAAAGAGTGAAGGCTTTTGCTTCATTGTTGGTCATGGTACTAAGGCAGGCCCAAAGCATATTTTATAAAAGTATGACCTCCAAGATGATTGATTATCCCCCCCTCGCCTATCGCCCTTGACAAAATATTCTAATTTTAAAAAAAGGAATAAAATAACTAATTTTGCATGAGAGGGTGATGTGGCACCCCTCCCAAAGCCTATAAATTCAGAAGGACCCCATGGTATGAGGGGGGAAGATAGGAAAGTAACGAGATGTTTCCAAAATAATTATGGAAATGCTAAATTATATATCTAGGTTAGCTTGGCCTGGTTGAGTAAGATTTGAGTGGTGTTGGAAGGAAGCGTTGATATAGTAGGGAAGCATGGAGTAATATTTGCATATTATTATTTTGTGAGGAAGATTTGAGTGGTGTTGAAAAGTAAGATAATATCATATATGTTGTTGAAGCTGAAAATTGTTCTCTTTTATTTTTACTATTTCTTCTCCTCATTCTACATATTTTTTCATGGAAGTGGAAGTTAAAAGAGGGTTTGCAAGAGGGTTTAGTAAATTTGGTTAAGGGATTTAATTATTTTGATTTATGTTGATCATGGAAATTAACTTTAACATGCATATGTCTTGTTGTGTTGATTTGAAGTTTGTTGGTGATTATAGGTGTTATTGTGTGTGTCATATATTAGATTAGTTATGTAAACATATTTTATAGAATCAATTTAG